>PVKH010004120.1:0-23876 GCA_004027955.1 Chaetophractus vellerosus
CAAGAGCAAGCAGAAAGGGGGGGATATGTAACAACAACAAAAAAAAGAAAGTAGCATTTGTCAGTCACAGAAACTCATGAGAAGATACTCCCTAAAGATGGACTGTCCAACAGAGGGGGAGTCCTGGATGAGGACTGCCCCCCCTCAGGTTCTTTGGACAGAGGGGGATTCCTGGATCAGGACTGCCCCCTCAGGTTCTTTGGACAGATATCTCATTTTGTCAACCAAATATTTTAGGTTATCATAGCCTGGTCCCATTCATATTTAAATAAGTATTTTCTCTTGTTCTGATTCTGTGCTCACTATGCAATACTTTATATGCTACCCAGTGGATTCAGTTGTCCCATGTCATGACACATCAATTAGGACTCTTTATGTCAAAAGTAACAGAAAATCCAAGTCAAAGTTGTTTAAAAATTAAGAGAATACAACTACTGAACAGCTGAAATTAAAAAATATGTAGGTAGCACAAAATGCTGGTGAGGATGCAGATAAATCAGATCACTCATACATTGCTGATGGGAATGTAAAGTAGCATAGCCACTTGGCAAGTCCTTTAATACTAGAATTGGATTTACCATATGATCTAGCAATTGGTCTCTTCAGCATTTATCCCAGAGAAATGAAAACTTCTATTCTCAAACAGAAACTTGTACTCAAATGCCCATAACAGCTTTATTTGTCATAATCCAAACTGTAAACTACCCAAATACCCTATAATGGGTGAATGGCTAAACAAACTGTGTCACATACATACCATAGAATACTATTCCACAATAATATGGAGCAAATTATTGATACATGCAACAATTTGGATGAACCTCAAGGGAATTATGCTGAGTGAAAAAAAAAAGGCATTCTCAAATAGATGCATACTAAATGATTCTATTTACATAACACTCTTGAAATAACAAAATTTTGGCTATGGAGGACAGAATAGTGAGTGCCAGAGGTTAGGCAAAGAGGGCAGAGGTGGGTGTGGCGACAAGGAGTAGCATAAAAGAGCCTTGTGGGAATGTTACAGTTTTGTATCTTGATTGTGGCGACAATTACACAAAGCAACCCATGTTGCCTGGAACCACACAGACACACACACACACAAACACACATACAGGAGTATATGTATAACTGATAAAATCTGAATGAGCTCTGTTTATTGTACCAACATCAATTGTTAGGAAAATCACAGACACTTTTTAAGCGGCCATGGTCTAGAACGCACCTTACCCCTACCTCCTTCTCTAGGGAAGTCACAAACACACACTAAGAAGCTATCCTATGGGCTACCCCACCTCTTTTTCTGTTGTGTGACTTTCCACAACCTGGGGAGATATTAAATCTAAGAAAAGGTCCAGCCATACCTTAAACCCTGAAACTGGAAACAAGCAGCCCCAGACGCTTATCAGAACAGGAATTCTCAGTGGCAGGGCCCCACCCCCTGGGATTTATAAAAACCACACCCCAACAGTATAGATTAGTCACTCTTCTCTGGCACAAAGTGAGGCTTGCAGAGCTGCCAACTATCAACCGCCACCAGGAGCAGTTTTCAGCTACCCTGTGAGACTAGTTGTGATGGGACTTCTTCCCTTGCTCTTTTGGACTCTTTGTGCTGAGTAAGTGACAAAGAGATTATTTGCCCTTTCTAGCCATTTCTTTCTGTGCAACTAAGGATCATTAGATGAAAGTTTCTCTTATGTCCTGAACCTGTGTTCCCATGAGATAAACATATTGTACAATGGTTATGCAAGATGTTAACATTGGAGGAGGTTGGGTGAAGGGTACATGTGACTCCTTGTTCATTTCTTTGTATGAGCATGACTTTAATCCATAATTATTTCAAATAATTTGAATAAAAATTTTAAAAAGTGAAATACTACATATATATAGCACAAACGATTTCTTTCTTTCTCATTAATTAATTTATTTATTTATGATACAATATGTAAACAGGGGAAATTAAATAAAAGGAGAAAAATTTGGCCTCAAAAATAAAAAATAAACAAATAAGTAAGTAAAAAAATGGGGAATCATTTGTTCAAGTGAATGAAATCCAAACTAGTGTGGACTTCAGGTTTTGCTGACCCAACAGCTCAATGTTTCACCAAGGACCCAGTTTCTTTCTACTTCACTCCCCCTCCTCAAAGTCTGTTTCATTTTGAACACATTTGAGGCTGTGTGCTTCATTGTACATGTTCAGTGAAGAGAGCATACTTCTACCTAAGATTCTAAGAAGGAACCTTAAGATTTCATCTTAACTGGACTGTTGAGGGAATCATTCATGGTTTTCTCAGAACATTCTCTTCCTTATTCGTCTCACATAATTTTTATTTATGTCCCTCCTTCACTCTTAAATCTATTCCAATTTGGATTATAAATTGTATGATCACATGCCCTGCCTAGTTGGAATATGCTCTTGGCTTGGCGAGACAATTAGGCACAACATCTAGACTTGAGGTATAGGTCAGTTTCCCCAAAACCTCTGGACTGCATGGGTGAGGTGTGGCTACCCAACTAAACTCCATGTATTGCCAGGAAGAGGGGGTAACGGGTTGCTATTCAAATGTGCTACTGGATATAAGCAGTTACTTTTCTGATGGTAAATTAATAAACTGGCTGTATGGTTTATACATTAAATGTTGTGTTTGATTAATGCATCACAACACCTAAAAAAAAACCTGTTTTCCAAGTGTTGATAATTTGGGAACTGAGCCTCCAAGACAGATGCTTAGGTGCTGGTAAATTCATGAAGACAATGAATGCTGCATGGAACATAGCCAGCTGACCTTTCTCTGGGGATTCTAACTGTGCTGTTGTACATTTCATTCGTTAATTCACATGCTGCTTTTAAAACCCTCTTCAAAATGAAGCAAAAGATTAAGCAACTACCCAGTAAATTTAAAACAAAAGACATAGTCACTTAGAATATTTAAAGTGCCACAACCAAAAAGCTGCTACATTTTTCCATTGGACAAGAATGATATTCAATGTACTAAAATTAATTAAGTAAAAACTTTGTGTCTTTTAAGCCAAATTGCTCAATGATGTCATCCTTTTAAAAAAAAGCAATACAGGGACCAGCTGTAGCCCAATTGGTAGGGCGCTGGTTTACCACATAGGAGGCCCCGGGTTCGGTTTCTGGGCCCTCCTCGAGGGGGCAGACCGCCTTGAGAAGGCAAACTGCCACGGGCAGGGCAAGCTGCTGCGGGCAGGGCAAGCCCCCACGAGCAGGGCAAGCTGCCGCGGTGAGGTAACTCGGCGGGTCGCCGCAGCGGGGGGAGACAAGCAGACACAGAAGAAAGCAAAAAAATGAACACAGCAAGAGCAAGCAGAAAGGGGGGTATGTAATAAATAAAAAATAAATCTTAAAAAAAAACAATACATTTTATCATCTTCCTCTTAGTAGAGAAAAGTGATTAATTATGAATTATTGGAGCCATGAACACATTTTTAATATTCCTTTAGGTTTGAAACATACTTTTGCACCTTTAAGACAGGAGATATCAGTATGATGGTCAGAGGTAAATTATTAAATGTTAGAAGAAGAATAACTGTAGAAGGTACTGAACTCCAGTTCTCAGGTTGAAAATATGTGGACACTGCAACTACTTCTTCAACTCTTTTGGAACCACTTATTTCCAACTCTAGGGCTTAGACAACTTTTATATTTTCTTATAGAGTTACCAGTTCATCAATCTGTCCTAAAAGCAGAACCACACAGTCTCTGTAAATCCCCTTTTCCCTACAAACTGTCTCTTGGCTTAGGAATGCCATCCTCTTCATGTTGTCTTATCTGTGTCTTAATCTTTACTCTCTAATGGTTTTGTCTGCCTGTGCTAAACTTCAGAAATACAACTTTGCCTTTGAGAAAAGTTCTCCTGGGAGAACTTGAGATGTCTTGGGAGCTCAGGGACATAAATGAACATAAGGACTATTATCAACTTCTCACTTGGAAAATGCTAAAGGCTGAAAGTTGGCCAGTATGGCCTCTCACTGGAAAAGCAAAGGGATAGAGCAGCAGTGGAGCAACTCACACTGGGATTATTTGGTGCATCAAGAATGCATGAGTTTCCATGTGATGACAGAGGCAGAAAGTGAAAGGCAGCAGAGGCAAGTGAAGGAATAACAAGAATTGCTAGCAAAACACCAGAAGCTAGGAAGAGGCAAGGAATGATTGTCCCCTACAGGTTTCAGAGGGAGTAAAACTGTGAGCAGGAAAAACCAGTTTGTGGGGTGATGTCCTCTGTCCCTGTAACCTTTACTTCTGAGTTTGTTTAACTGCAGGTCATATAACCTGAGCATGCACAGAAAGCACTGACTTTTGCCCCTCAGATGACCTTTGAGACAACAGGAATAGAGTTCACTTCACTTGGAACCAAGATTACGAGGACAGGGAGACATCAGAAGCAGAACAAAGCAAGGGACCTTTCAATAAGGAAGACCTAGCCTGAAATCCACTCTACCACATATGAACAGCTCAATTAACCAATTGGACTTTGCCAAGTCTAACCTCCCCACTTCTGTCCCTACCTCTCACTTCCCATTCCCATAAAATCTCATTTAACTCTCAAATCAGGGAGATAGATTTTAGCCAAGACTCCTGTCTCCAGGCCAGCTGACCTTGCATCAAAGCTCTTTCTTTTCTTAAAATCCAGATGTCATAGTATTGTTCTCTATGCAAGTCGTGAAGGGAGACCTTCCTTGCTCAGTAACATTAGCATGGCCCTGCCAACACCTTACTTTCAGATTTCTAAACTTCAGAACTACAGGATAATACATTTCGGTTGTTTTAAGCCACCACGTTTGTGATAATTTGTTGATACAGCTCTAGGAAACCAAAATTGGCATAATGCAACACCCAGTGGAAAATTGGAATAGGGTATTTCAGCTATCCTGAGGCCCTTGAGCAAACCCAGAGTAGTCTCTGACTCTTGAGAGTCAAACTAGATTAGCCCTAGAACAGTTTCTACAGCTCCCTGTTTCCCTATTAATATACGGCCTGACAGTTTTTCCTTTCCTCCAGCTCTTGGGAAGTGTTCTGAAAAGTTTTTACCATCTATTAATTATTGTCTTTCCCCTGAAGAGAAATATTTTTCTTACAAGTTAAAAATTTCTCTCTGCAAGAAAAATCCTTTAACCTTTCCAAACCATCACTTTGTATTTGAAGACTGTCTTCTGAAAAGGTGCAACAATGGAGTCTTCCAGTCATTTGCCAGACCAGCATCTGTCCATCAACCAGAAGCTGCACTTATAATGCTCTAAGTGGGATAGAAGTGTAACTCTTTGCAACCACTAGGGATTCTCAGTTTCTCCTGTCCTGGGTTCCTAGTCTGATAATGAATGATTCTAAGAGAGAAGGCCCCAGGGGAGAGAAAGGCATACATGTGTCTATGTGTTTGTGTGTTCATGTGAGGGTGCACTCCAAACCTTTTCCTTTACCCCATGTTTTATGAAAAGAATGGAAGTCACAGTATAAAGTTAATACAGCTTTATTACCAGGGGCTGGAACAAGATCAGAGGGGTGTGAGTGATGAATGATACTGAAGAATCCAGAGGAGCAACAGAAACTGGAAAACAGAAGGGAGCAGACTGGAGGAGCAAGATACAGTAGGTTTTCTGGAGATAATTTCAGAAAGTGTCAGAAGTAAATGAACGTCAAAAAAAATGAACAAGTGTCACGAAAAAGAAACCAAAAAGACATAACCAAATATAATGTGTGAAACTGACATAGAGTCTCGGTGGATCCTGGAATAAAAGAATAAACCTTAAAAGATATTTTAGGGTCAATTGGGGAAATTTGAATATTTGAGAGTATTGAGTAATAATGTTAATCAAAAGAAAATATTGGATTCAAACGCCAATATAATTGTTTGCATAGAAGAAACAGGGCAATGCTTTAGGAATTCTGCTTAGCTCCAGTGTCGTTTTGCTCCTAGAAACCACTTATCAGAACAACACAAGGCCTGTTTTGTCCCAGCCTCTCTCCACCCAAATCACAGTTCACAGCACCTCAGCCTGGGGTTAGTATCAGGAGCTCTCACACATTGGGGTGTGGAAAGCAGAATGGAGATCAGTCAGATTGAGATAAAGTCCAGAAAATCATCAAGACATGACCAGAAGGAAGAAAGCAATGATTTGTTCACCATTAGTGGAATACAAGGAACCATAGTCTCCTGAACAAACCATGGGGCACATTGTTAAAGCTACCTGATTCTACAAGAGTTAATTATAATACAGTATATGAAAAAATAATAAATCCACAATTCATAATGATAAGAGAGAGGGAAGGGTTTTTTTAAAAGATACTTAGATTAGAAAAATATCAAATAAAAAATTATAAGGGTTTCCCATATGGCCCGCTCCCCACACCTCCCACATTATCCCACATTAACAACATACTTCATTAGTGAGGCACATTCATTGCAATTTATGAACACATTTTAGAGCTTTGCCACTGAGCATGGATTAAAGTTTACATTGTAGTTTACACTCTTTCCCACCCAATTCTGTAGGTTATGGCAAGATTTATAATGGCCTGTATCTGTTGTTGATATGTCATTCAGGACAATTCCCAAGTGGGAGGGGGATTTTTTAAAGGAAAATAGTAATGTTGATCTGAGAACTCCCCCATCCACCTCCACCCCTTTGGCTTAGCCATCACATCTAGCTCCGACCCTGAACCGGCTGGCTTTGGTCAGGGCTGCGCCTACAGGTAAGAAGGAAATTGCACATGTTTGTGAGTAGGAGAGGAAAGTGAGGGCAGGGAACCTGGTAAGATCTAAAACAATGGAGAAGCAGCATCGTCCTTCTTTATCCCTCATCCTATGGTGTTTTAATTCCAACAGTTACTAAATGTTCTGGACAATTTGTGTGTGAGAGAACTTTGCCTGCTTTTCTTTTCCAAGTATGTGCCTACAAGGAAATATGAGGGAGACTCCCCCAGAGAACAAAACATTGCAAAAAATAGATAAGATCTCTACACTAAAGCTCACTGGGAAAGATCCTGCTACCTGAAAGCTGGAAAAGCGTATCATTTCCTACAGTGTTCTATGTATAGCACTAATTACCACAGAGTTAATGTTGCACAAGCAAACATCATTAGAATCAGCAGGAGGGAGGTTTCCTCATGAGCTGTGAGGAGAGATCAGCAGCAAATATTTCATTTTCCACTGAGGTTGGTATTACAGACAGACTTAGTCTGTGCCAGAAACAGTTTTCTACCTAGAGGAGATAAGTTATATACAGCATTTATGAGACTGAGGCTAAAGACCTCAATTGTCAGCAAAAAGGGCAGGTGTCTCTGTGGTATCAAAAGTTATTGTCTTAAATACTGGATTTCATCCAACAACTATTTAATTGGGCACCTCTACGATTTGCCAAGCATAGTGCTAGATGCTAGGACACAGCGTCTGACCTCTAACAGCTCATGCTATTTGTTTAAGTTTGTCATCACAAGTTCTTTTATCATGCCTGAGCGTCCTTCTGGCAGGAAAACAACTTGAGCAAACGAACATTTTTGAGGCTGGATTAGGGTTCCACACACATACACACTCACTCACACACACTGTTTTTTAAACCAGAGGAACTCTTTTTTTTTGTTCAAACAAAATAGACATATAACCCAGAAACAAGTAGATCCTCTAATTCCTTTGCAAGGGACTTAGATCAGTCTCACTCCTAAATTCTCAACCTGGCCGCTGGGCACAGCCCCAGCGCAGAGATCTGTGAGTGCCAGGAATTAACTCCAGCGTGGTCTGCTTTGCTTGGAGGCGCCTCTCCCATTGACACTGCTTCTATTCTATAATATGTTGATGTGAAGATATCCTCATGATTTGCCCATTTACCACACTCACACAAATTATTTAGGGAGAAATTCTTTTCAAACTATTGGGGAAACAGAGGTGCAAATTCAAAAATGCTCCCTTCTATATAATTCTGCTACCCACCCACAGGGGAATTTTCCACAGATCCTTCATCCCAACAGTTTCCAACCTCATTCCTTCTTGCAGGCTTCTTTCTTTACCCACTTCCTCCTTCTTCTCTCTCTCATTTTCTCTGTCTCCTTAGAACAATAAAATAGTAAACACATAAAAATTGTTCAGGTTTTCTCATACAAGGTAGTTTAACCGTGTATTTTTGTTATTTGGGCTCCTGCCATACCTAACCTTTTACCTCCTTGGAGTTTTGTTTTCCCAACATAGGAAACATAGTAAATTTTATTTCTATTCATAATAGAAATTCTACTGTTAATTGTTGGAAATATCAATTTCATTGCAATACATAGAGGAAGATACAGAACAATATATTCTGCTTGAGGGAGATATGGTGGGCTGAGAGCCAGCCTGCTACCTCCAACCCCAGTCTTTCTCCAGACCACTGCCTCTCTAGAAACCGAGACAACTAAAAACCTAGGAGGATTAGGTGGGCCATCACTTCTGGCATCTGCCATCTAGCAGAGAGCAGGTCACTAAAGGATTAGAGCACACGAGTGAAGATCGGACAAAGGTCTAAAACAGAACAGGTTGCTGTAAAGTAAGACAAGGATGGGGACGCTGGGGAACCAGAGGAAACAGAACTTCAAGAGGATCCTAAATGGGATACGAGAAAAAAAGAGGGACTCCAACATTTGCCTGGTGCTTGTGCCCATGCCAAGTACTATACAGAGAAAGCTAAATAAAGTTTTGATCTTTAGCCTATAGGCATTGCCACTGTGAAAGCAAACAGCACTGACAAGAATGGATATATACCAAAAAAAGAGTGGACATATAGCAAAGCATCTCAGACTGTAATGCAAAGCAATCTATGTGTGTTTAGAAAAAAATATATATGGTAAAATATGCATAAAGATTTTTTGTAATGTTTTAATTTTGTATATGTTATTTTATAATCAGAAAAATAATAAAGCTACAAAGAAATAAAATAATATAATGGAGAAGGGCAGATGATCTTAAATTCACTGAGGGAATCTTAGGGATTTTGTTTGTTTTTTTGGTTTTGTGTTTGCATACTCACATAAACAGGTAAAATCTGAATCTTTTCCACAAACCTCTGAAGGCATCCTAGCACAGTGGAGATTTCTATGTTAAAAGATATAATTGCAACAAAGAATAAATCATGTGTTGGGCTTTTTTTATAAACAACTTTATTTCAAACTCACAAAAATTAAAGAACAGAAAAAGGCAGCTCAACAAGTTATGGAAATATTACTCCTAGAAAGTTCTTTTTCAGGCACTTTATCTCATCTAATCCCAACTGTTAACTCGGTTGTTCCTCTAGTGTTCAGAAAGATACACAGATGAACACAGATTAGTTAAGTGACATAGTTAAGGTTTCCTTACTAATAAAAAATGAAGAGAAAAAATGCTTAATCATATTCATATCTGTAATGGTTTGAGTTTGATTTAGTTATGAATTCCAAAAATATAAATTAGATTATGTTTGTAAGCTAATCTGTTCATCTGGGCATGATTAAGTTATGAGTAGGGCATTAACTGCCACGTCAGTGAGACTTTGAGCCCCACCCCTCGGTGGGTGTGGTCTCAAGTATAAAAGGCTAGATAAGAGGCAGCAGATTGAGAGAAGCAGAGATTGGAGAGAAGCAGATTGAGAAAAGCAGATTGAGAGAAGAGATTTGGAGAAGGAGATTTGAGAAGCAGTTCTGATGTTGGAGTGAGCCGTTCGCCCGATAGTCTACAGCTGGCCTTGTGGAGAGACGCAAAGCATAGAAAGCCTCATGGTCTACAGCTGAACTCGTGAAGGAAATAGAAGCTAAGCCCGGAGAGAAACGCAGCCCCGGGAACAAAGGAATCCGGAAGCCTGAACCCTGGAGACGTCAGCAGCCATCTTGCTCCAACACGTGGACTTTGGTATGGGAAGAAATTTATGCTTTGTGGCCTGGTAACTGTAAGCTTCTACCCCAAATAAATATCCTTTATAAAGACTGACCAATCTTTGGTATATTTCAAAAGGCACTCCTGTGGCTGACCAAAACAATATCTCACAAAACCAAGCCCCATATTTTTTTCACCTTTAGAATTAATATAGTACCAACTTTTTTGATGCAAAAATACTACAATGTTGTTAACTATAGTCCATAAATTATATTAGTTATATTTTCCTATATAGCACCAGAGTCTTAACGCCCTGTAGTAGAAAAACATTCCTGTATTTACATTATTAACTGCAATCCTCATCTACTTCCAAAATCATTATTATATGTTCCCAATATTATTCTCCAGCTCTCCTCCAACTAACATTAACCTTCCTAAACTACTCATTTTAGCCACAATCACATCCATAAATCAACAGTGTTGTTTACATTTATTATAATGTTACCATCTAGTCCAACCATTACCACATATTTACATTCGAGCTTATCAAGCATTCTATATATATCCAGAATCTTTTCCCCCTTCTTATCCCACATCCCATCTCCCACCAACCTACTGTTCACAGTCCAACTCCAAAAGTCTACTCATTGCATTTAGTTCATATCAGCAAGACCATACAGTATTAGTGCTTTTGTGTCTGGCTTATTTCATTCAACCTAATATCCTCAAGGTTCTTCCATGTTATTATTTTTTTCCCCAATTGATTTTTCTTACAGATGAATATTACTTCGTATGAATATACCACATCTTGTTTATCCATTCATTGGTTGATGGACACTTAGGTTATTACCATCTTTTAGCAATTGTGAATAATGCCACTATGAACATTAATGTGCAACTATCTGTTCACATACTTGCTTTCAATTCTTCTGAATGTATTCCTAGGAGTGGGATTGCTGGATCATATGGAAGTTCTATATTTAGTTTACTGAGGAACTGCCAGAACTTCTTCCACAGAGGTTGCACCATTTTACAGTCCCACCAAGAGTGAAGAAGTGTTCCCACATCCTCTCCAGCACTTGAAGTTTTATGTAATTTTAATAATGGTCATTTCATATGGTGTGAGATGATATCTCATTGTGTTTTTGATCTGCATTTCCCTAATAACTAGTTATGCTGAACATCTTTTCATGTGTCTTTTGCCCATTTGTATTTCCACTTCAGAAAAATGTCTGTTCAATTCTTTTTGCCATTTTTTAATGGGGTTAGTTATCATTTTGTCATTAAGTTGTGTGATCCCTTTATATAACATAGAGATCAATCTCTTATGAGATATACGGTTTCCAAAGATTTTTTTTCCATTGAGTAGGCTGCCTTTTTACTTTCTTAATGAAGTTTTTTGAAGAATAAAAGTATTTAATTTTGAGGCAGTCCCATATATTTATTTTTTCTTGTATTGCTCATACTTCAGATATAAGGTCAAATAAATCACCACCAAACATAAGATCTTGAAGATGTTTCCCTGTATTTTCTTCTTAGAATTTTTTCATATATAGGTCCTTTTGTGTTAGGCTTTTAAATGTAATTTTTTTTCCTACAAAATGCATAATATTTCAACCTTCATTTCCCATTTGATTTTTTTTACTTTTTTTACTTTTAATTTTTAAAATACTTTAGATTACATAAATGTTACATAAAAAATATACGGGATTCCCATTTGCCCCACTCCTTTCCCCTCCCACACTTTCTCACATTAACAACATCCTTCATTAGTGTGGTACATTTGTTACAATTGATGAACACATATTGGAGCATTGCCACTAAGCATGGATTATAGTTTACATTATAGTTTACACTCTGTTCCACACAATTTTGTAAGCTATGACAAAATATATAATGGCCTGAAACTGTCATTGAAATGTCATTCAGGACAATTCCAATGTCCCCAAAATGCCCGCATATTACACCTGTTTTTCCCCTCCCTTCCCTCAGAACCTCCAGTGACCACTGCCTCAACATCAATGAAAAAAGTTTTTCCACTGCTAGAATAATAATACTATCTTTTTTTACAAAAGATCATCTTTGTAAAAATATTAGCTAGAGTCATCAATTTTCCTAATGCTTGGATATGCAAATTATTCTCCTTTGATACTCTTTTCACTATACTTGTCAATTTTCTCTCAGTTTCTTACCTTGTTAATAGTTGTGTGGGTAATTTTATCATTTACCTGGACTCCATGATTTCCCGATTTCATGTAATTCTCAACATTTCATGGCAATCCATTCACATTGTATCTGAATTGTAATATGGAATGCTTATATCATAACAGCCAAAGAAAAATTCTCAAAGATATTATGATGATGGGAAGATATAATTTATGGTAAATGGTGAGAAGTATTTGAGTTAGGATTAATATAAATCATCACCTAATTAGTGAATATTTTCATTTTATTGTTTTTGTTTCTTTATACAGCCTCATAACTTCAGGAATGAAAATGAGAAATAAACATGTCCTCTGTACAAGTGAGAAAAAAATAAGTATAATAATCAGTGTATACCAAGCTCTATAGCGTCAGGCAAGAAAGAGCTGTGTATCCTGCCTGGAAAAAAATGAGCCTGCTTCATGAAAAAGCTGGTATCTTGAGCTAAGACTCAAAGGTTGAAATAATTTTAGCAGGGCAAGAGCATTCTCAAATTAATAAGGGCAGGAAAGTTTGTAGTATTTTTAGGAAATAATGAGAAATCTGGTAAAGTTAGAGAGCAAAGGGATTGTGAAGAAGGATATAAAGGTGGATTGGAGTTGGGGATAAGAAATTGGGAAATAGCATGAACCAATGAATAAATTATTTCTGTTTGCAGTGTGAAGATTGAAATAAAAAACATAAAAAATTAAGGCAAGAAGACATGTTAGGAAGTTATTTAAATCATCCTATCATGCCCGAGCCATAGAGATCTTAGGAGAGAATTCTGTTGTTTCTCATTTTGTTCTTTGCTCTTTGCCCTCTCTCTCTCCAACTCTGTCCCTCTTCCTTTATTTCCTTCCCCGATCTCCATGTCCCACCTTACTTCCGTATAAACTCTGAGCCTTTCAATAATAAGTGTACGATGGATACACATGGCCCAAGTAATGATAGTGAAAAAGGAATAAAGGTCATTCTGGACCACTATTTGAAGGAAGAGGGAACCAGTAATATCTAGAGGATTCTACATACCAAATTCTAAGTTGCCACTTGATACATATTTTTCACCTAATCTTAACAAGCCCATGAGTTAGGGACTCCTGAATGTACTTTTATAAATGAATAAACTGGGACTTAGTTGGTGAGACAGAAATTCAAGTCAAGTTGCATTTGACATCAAATCCATGCTGCATCTATCCAAGCTGAGCAAAGAAGTAGGAATGGGTAAAATTGGGCCTCTGTTGTGAGCAGTGGTTGGAAAGACAGCTTTAGGTACTAAAAAGAAATACATTATATTTTAAGGTACAAGGTCCTTGAAAGGTTTTGGTTGTTGCTGTTGGTTTTTTATTTTGTTTTTCCAAGCCAAAAACAGATGCTTTCCAACCAGGTAAAAGTAAAACTATACTACACAGTCTTTGAATTCTGATTGGTATTCTTTAAAAGCAATTCCTGATAGATAAATCATGTCTACATTGAAGCATAAAACTGGTCATAAAACAAAACCATCAAGGTCGTTATGGCATGACCCAATGAAATTAGGCTATGCAATATCATAGGCACAGTCTTTCATCAACCATAGTCATTCTTATAAACATTTGATTTACACTATTAAGAGCAAACACATCAATAGAAAACATGAATATATGGCTTCAGAATTGACTCATACATCTAATGAAAAAGGTGCTGTCATTCAATATGCAAATCCCATTGAGGGCTGTGGGTTCTCCCATAGCTAGTTTAGTAATCATAATATGAGGCTACAAGAATCTACACTTTAAAAATTACAAATGTAATGATACCTCCAGCTACCATTTATCTTTTCTCTGGGTTTGTATAAATAGGGCAGAATAGAATCAATCCACTAGGTATTCTCCAAAATAACTGCTCTGCTTATTGGCTTCTACCATAAATAAGATTAACAGAAACAAATTCTTTCTTCCACAGTTAAGCATAAGGCTTCATGACCAATATCCTCAAGTAAGGCAACATGTTAGCTTAAATTCACAAAAATAAAATTGCCTCTCCTGAGAACACATTTTGATAATGAAGAGAGTATAAGAAGTTCTCCATTCTCTCTTCCTACTCTCACTCTCTTTTAATGTTTGTTGTTTTTCTTTTTAAAAGCAAATTCAGAATGCAGGTTGTTCTGTTGCCAAAGAAGTTGAAAAATAAAATCAACCTCTGTGAACCTTCCATATGTGTTATCCTGGCTATTGGTGGAAATAGATTGATAAAAGATAAGAAACAATGGAAAATCAAGAAAGATAATGAATGTAAAAGAACTTTATAAAGTATAGATGCAAATTTAAGGAAATGTTATTATAAACATTACAGGAGAGACTTAGGAAACTAATGACAAACTTTATTAACTTCACTTCTTTTAATATATAAGGTTGTTCCTTTGTCAGAGTATCTGTTGTAGTTTGCTAAGGCTGCCCATGCAAAATTACCATAAATATGATGACTTTTACAATGGGGACTTATTAGGGTAAAAGCTTACAGTTCCAAGGCTACAAAAATGTCCAAATCAAGGCATCATCAGAGATGCTTTCTCACCAAAGGTCCGCTGCTGGTCAGATCCTGGGCTCCTGCCATCTGGCAAGGCAAAATGGCAGCTTCCCCTAGCTTAGGGCCTGCTCCATTGATTCCAGTCCCTGGCCTCTCTCTCAGCTTCTCAGTGTTTCTCTGTCTCCTTCTCACATGGCAGGATCAAAATGGCAACTGTCATTCTCCATATGTTTCTGCTTTCAGTTCTCAGTTTATATAAGACTCTAGAAGAGGATGGAGACTTAACCCAGGTCATGACTCACTGATGTAGTCCAATCAAAGGCCCTAAAGTGATCTGATGAAAAGTGATCTAATTAAAGGTCCATTAATGAATCTACTGCAACCAAAGGGTCTCACACCCACAGGAATGGATTAGCTCAAAGAACATGATCTTTTCTGGGATTCACAAAACTTCAAACTGTCACAATATCTTAAGACTTTTTAGTTGCTGTATGGTAGGCTATATCTGAAGTGATAAATTGGCCTTTTCAGACATACGTTCAGCAATTCCAGCTCTTAGGATATCATTTCCCACAAAATAGCCACCACATGTAGAGCACCATGTTCTTCAAAATATAAAAAATAATAAAATAGCACCAAAGAGGAGAAATTAATCATATGCCCCGCCTCCCACACCTCCCACATTTTCTCACATTAGCAATATCTTTCATCAGTGTGGTACATTCATTGCAACTGATAAACACATTTTGAAGCATTGCCACTAAGCATGGATTATAGCTTATATTGTAGTTTAGACTCTCCCATTTGACTCTGTAGGTTATGGTCAGACATATAATGGCCTGTATCTGTCATTGTAATGTCATTCACCTATAATCTCTTAAAGAGAAAAATCAGCAATTGTCTGGAGTCACTGCTACTTGAAAAATGACAGGCTTACATATCAGGAATGAGTCTGGGATTTAAATAGGTCATTTTTCAGCAACTTGCCTTTTTATAATTCTCCCCCAAGGCACTCTGAGAAGCAAAACAATCCAAGAACCCTGTGCATGTGAACATAACCAGTATCCCAATCTGTATGTTTTCAATGATATACTCAGAGAATTGGAGGGTACACTTTTATAGGTTAACACTTCATCAGTCCTTAATAGGAGTCTGTGACAAAATTAAGAAAGTGACTGATTAAGATAATGTGGCAAAATGATACAAACCAAGTTTATCAATGCTAAATCAGCACCAACAAAATTCATTGGGCAGTTGATGATCTTCAATTGAAGTTAAGGAATATGAATGCAAGTATGAGGCTTTCTGAGAAGATGGAGGGCTTTGTAGTTCACCTCTGACTCTCTTTTTCCTAACTTTCTCTGTAGTAAACTATAAAAACTAGAAGAATAAGCTGGTAGCTTAAAAAAGGTCACCTGAGATTAATGACAATTCATAATCTCCACAGGAGAGCAAAAATGGGAACTGGTGAGAGAGAGAAGAAAAAAGAAGAGGAGAGATGGCAGAAGGGGTAAAAAGAATTTTATGGATGCCTTGAGCTGTTCAGCTCACAGAAGCCTGTGTATGCCTACAGAAAGAAGCTGCACTTCCACCTGCAGTTTGTGTATAGACCTGGAAGTGATGCTTGGCAGACCTAAAGGATGCCTGCAATGATGGGTGGAATAGGTACCAGACTCAGTTTTGTAGATAGGGCTGAAGGTTGATCTCCCTCCACACACTCCTTACTAGGATATTTTTCCTTACTCTAGAGATGCCCCCAGCCTAAACTACCTTCAGAAATCCATGAGTAGGCACTGAAAATTAAAATTCACTGAAGGAAATTTGAAATTTGCTGGAGGAAGACCAAACTAACCATCTAAAGAGGTGAGCCCCACGGGAACAGAGTTGATGGAAAAGACATTTTTAAAAAATAAGAAGAATGCTCAAGAGGATAATTTAGAACACAACAGAGATTTTCTAAAAGTTAAAATTATGATGTTTTAACTTCGAAAGTCAATAGATAGGCATTTGTGTCAACTATAGGAATGCTGGGGCTGAGATTTTCGGTTAAAGCCACAGACACCATACTATTAGCATTCAAATGGAGCAGCACAC
This sequence comes from Chaetophractus vellerosus, assembly GCA_004027955.1. Taxonomy (NCBI): domain Eukaryota; kingdom Metazoa; phylum Chordata; class Mammalia; order Cingulata; family Chlamyphoridae; genus Chaetophractus; species Chaetophractus vellerosus. The sequence continues at coordinate 16,611 of PVKH010004120.1, forward strand.
TTGTCATCCTACTAACAGAGGAAGCAAAGAGGAAGGTAGTTCTGTGCCTCTTTGTTGAGCCAAACCCTCCGCCAGCTATATTAATCTTCAAGAAAATTCTCCACAAACCACTTTCCTAAGTATCCAGACAACAAAGCTGCTCTCAGAAGCTGACCACAAGCCCAAGGAATGTTTAGGAAAAATGCAAGTCAGAATGAGATGGACAAACATAGATTGCCAGGAAATAGATGGCCAATTTGGAAACTTTACAAGCATTCATGATACAACTGGCTCCTCTAAAGGAAAGTAAGAATTCCTCTCTCTCAGCTGTATCTCACCTGCCTCATTTCAATAAAAGAATCATGGACAGCAACAACAATAAAAAGTCAGTAGATAAATTGAACAAGAGAATGTTCACTGATGAGAACCAAATTTGCATTCTGGAAGACAAAGTGAAAAAAATCTCCCAATTTACAAAAGACACAAAGAAATGTAAATTAGGAAGAAAAATACAACATCCTAAAAGAGCAGATTGTTTAGCAATGAAAGATCCTGAAGGAGAAAGGAGAATAAATGGAGAAATAATGAATAACCAAATAAGTCGATGCAAAATTCTCTAAGCTGCAGGCCCCTGAACAGAGTGTAGCCCCTGAACTGGAGAACTTAGTGGGTGAAACAGAGCTGTCCCCTCTCAGTCATGAGGAGGCAGTTGGATGTGGAGGTTCCCACCCACCTAGAATGTAATATACCCATTTGACCCATCTATCTCACTGATTACAACTAAAAGCCCTGGATAGAATTCATAAATCAGCTATCTGAGAACTCTGAAAAGTAAATAGCAGGTGGATTGGGGAGAAAAATCAAAACTTGGTGAGTGATCAATATGACAGAGATTTTCCTGAGCTTCCTCCCCTAGTCTCACCCCTGTCCTCTTATCCCCCATCATTCCAAGCTTAGAATCTAGGGTAACCAGAATCCTGGAACTGCACAATGGGTGTAGATAGAGAAAGCTTTAAAGAAACCATCTTTTTCTGGCCCAGAGATCACATAGGGAAGACTTCATTACGAGGCAGAGGCTCTGTGAAAAATCCTTGGTTTCCTTATCCACCCCAACCCCCGTTTGTATTCTCCCATCTTTGCCACAGGTAAGCCCCAATCATGAAGCTGCATACCCATGGCAGCCCTGGTCTCCCAAGTACCTATAAATCTGAGAGAAAAAAACTGAGAAGAATTCCAAAGAGTATGGGGGAAAGTCCTAATTTTCTCTCTTCCTTTTCATCTGCAACTTCTCCCCAAGGTGGCCCCAGTCACAGGAAGTTTATGAGAGTGTGTGAGGATAAAACCCCAGCTTTCAGCCAGAAGACCCGAACAAAGGGCCCCAGAGAGGGGAGTGGGGAGAGGGGGAGGGAGTTGGCAATCACTGTGAGAAGAGAATGTAGAAAGGAAACCCCTAAAAATGTTTATGAAGTTCCAGACTCAAGGCAGAGCTAACATCTATAGAATGGACTCTTCAGTTGGTTTTATGGCCAAACTTTATCTTTTAAAAAACAGATAAGTAAAAGAAAACAAATCCATAATTACTGAAAAAAGAGAAGAAACCTGTCATTATTTGTAGAAGATGTGACTGTTGTAGGAGAAAAATCCAAGAAATTTGGCAAATTATTGGAATTCATAAGAGAGTTCATCAAAGATTCTGCATATAAAATCAATGAACCAATATCAATTGCATTAATATACACTGACAAAATGTTGGAAAATGTAATCTCTAAAAAAATATGTAGCATTTACAATAGCAACAAAGGTTACTTATTCATTAATTCAGTCATTTATTCAAGGAATGAACCTTAAAAAAGATGCGAAAGACTTATAAAGTATCTTAGTTTTGCCTTAGGTTAGCTTACACAACAGGAATTTATTGGCTCATGGTTTTGAGCCTACAAGAAGTCCAAATCAGAGCACATTGGCTAGACTTGCTTTCTCCCAGGGTTGGTAGACTTCTGGTGCTGGCTGCCAGGATCTTTGTGGTTCCTTAGCTTTCCCAACAAGTGGTGGTGTCCTCTTCTTTCTCTTCCAATTCCCCAGACTTTCAGCTTCAACTCCTCCCCATAGTTTAACTCTGAGTTTCCTCTGTTTATAAATGACTCCAGGAATTCAATTAAGGACTCCAGTAATCCCATTAAGGCTCACCTTCATTCTCTTGAGCCACACCTTAACTAAAATATCATCTTCAAAGATTTTGTTTACAAATGGGTTCACACCCACAGGCCAAGGGTTAGGACTTGAACATGCCTTTTGTGGGAAACATGTTTCAATCCCCAACATGAAGAAATTATGAAACTTTTTCAAAAGATAATATAGAAAACCTCTATATTCTGAAAGGCATACAATGTTCAATTCATATATTAATTCTAATCAAACTCCCACCAGGTTTTTTCTTGAAATTTCGTAAGTGGATTCTAAAATAGGGAAAAGCACAGAGTCAAGAAGAAAAAAATAATGAGGTGGGAACTTGCCTACAAGATACTTAGATGTATTATAAAGAAATAGTGATTTTTAAAATGTGGTATCAGTACAGAGATAAACAAGTAAATTAATGGAGCAGATTAGAAAACCCAGAAACAGACCACAAAAATATGGAAACTTGATTTGTAGCAAAAGCAGAATTATAAATCAATGGGGAAAGAATGAACCAATCAGCAATGGGTCCAAAAAAAGATTTTCCAAATAGTTATAATAATAACTACAACAAGAACAATAATATAATTACCTCAATCACACACTAAAGCTTAGTCTATGTGGCTTAATGATTTATTTGTGCAATACAAAAATTTAGAACTTTTTAAAAAACATAAAGGTGACTTTATTATCTCAAAGTTTGAAACAAGACAGAAAAATCAAGAACAAAGGAAAAGAATTATACATTGACTAAATTAAAATTAAAACTCCTGAAAATCAAAAGGCATAATAAATCAAAAAGACAACTCACTAACTAGCAGAAGATATTTGCATCATACACATCAATAGAAATTATTGTCCACAATATAAAGAACTTCTTCAAATCAATAAGAGAAAAAGGAAACAATTCAAAAGAAAAATAGATATGAACAGAAAATTCACAGAAAGGAAAGCCTAAATGTAACCTCCCCAGTAGTCAAGGAAATGCAATTTAAAGCCACAGTGGGATATTATTTCTGACTGGTAAAAATTAAAGAGCTGAACATACCAGATGTGGAGTAACAGGAGCCTTCATACACTGCTGTAATGCTGGTAGAAGTGTATATTTTTACATTAATTTGGAAAAGCAATTTAGCAATTTCTGATAAAGTTGAAGAGGCACACCCTACAATTTAGCAATTCCTTTCCCAGGAATATACCTTGGAGAAACACTCACACTTGTACAACAAAAGGCACATGCAATAATGTACTTTACAGTATTATTTGTCATGGTGAAAAATTGGATACCTCATAAACATCCATCAATAGGACATTAAGTAAACCAACTGCAGTGTGTTCATACAACGAAATACTATGTAATAGTGAAAATGAATAAACTATATCCATGTTGATGTGAATAAATCTCAAAAACATAATATTGAACTAAAACAGCTGCAGAACATGTAGAGGACAAGATTACATGTATACCCTCTTAAAACATCCAGAACCATTCTATATTTTTGATTACATAAACACATGCATAGGGATTATAAATATCAATGTCAGGGTGGTGGTTACCTATGAAAAAGGTAGAGGAAAGTGACTGATTACATACAGGACTTCAAATGAAGATATTGATATATTTCTGAAGCTAGGTGGTAGCTACAAGGTTGTTAATAATTATTCTCTCTGTATTTCCAATATACAAACTAATATCAATTTTACTTATACATTTTGATACAGAAATTCTGAATAAAATCTTAGCAAATCGAATCTATGAGCAAATAAAACCACAATATACCATGCAAAAAGGTTTATTATATCCATCAATATAAATCATTACAGCAACATACAACATTTAAAAGAAAAGTGAGCCAGGAATGTAAAGTTGAATCAACATCAGAAAATCTAGTAATTCATTAAATCAACAAAGGAGAAAATCCATATAATTATATATTGAAAAGGCATTTGCTGATATTTAAAAACTAAATATCAATAGGAGAAAACTATTTAAATATGCATATTTTAAAAAGTTTTTTGGGCCTCTGAAAAAAATCAGTTGAAAATATATCTATTTACCAAAATCCAAGAGCTAACATCACACTAAAAACAAAATGCTAAAACCATGTCTATTAAAATCAGAAACAAAGCACAGAGATAAACTTACTGCCACTGCTTTTTTTTTTTTTTCATTATAGTTTTGGACGTTCTAGCTAAAGCAACAAGACCATAAATGAAATCATTCATTCATACAAAAAAAAAAAAGGTAAATGTGTGTCTAATGGGAGAAGACATTATAAGTGCTAGGAAAAACTAAGTGATTTTGTAAATGTAAACTACTAGAGTTTTAAGATAATTTGGTAAGGTGGCTGGATGTAAAATAATTAACTAAACAAACATCAACAGATTTACTCTTCACTAACAATAACCATTTAAAATTTTAATGTAAATGGTGTTGGGCTTAGTCTTTTCCCTGCTTTCTTACACTATCTGTAGATATGGAGGGCAAATCGTCACATTTCTAGTGCTCTACTCTAGCATACCTCTTGGCATCAAGCTGATGGAATCAAGAGATTCCTGGATTCAATGCCAGCTCTATGACCCAGAATATAACAGGCAACCATCACCAGGAGGCACCAATCACAGGTAGGGTCCAGACAGATTTGGATCTCACAGCCTGAAGCCCCAGCTGGCTAGCTGCTCAGACTCTTTTTTTTTTTTTTTAATTAGCACAGTTATCAGCTTACAAAACAATCATGCTTACCATATAAGTTTCACATACATTGCCCCACCACCAACACCTTGGATTGTTCTGGAACACTTGTTAAAAATGGAAAGATCATAATCAAAATATTACTGCTAACTATAGTTCATAGTTTGGTATATTTTTGTTATATTTTTCCCACAAATCATCCTATTATTAACACCATGTATTAATATTGTATAGTTGTTATAGTTCATGAGATAACATTCTAATATTTGTACTGTTACCCACAGTCCATCATCCACCAGGTGTTTCACTGTGTTATACAGTCCCATGCCTTGTATAGTCCATCCAAAGTGTACACTCAGCAGCTTTCAGTTGTGCTGTCCTCACCTTGGTCAGTTTTAGAACATTTTCATTATTCCAAAAGGAAAAATCCCATACCCACATACACCCACTATTGTTGACTCTTAGCATTGATATAGTACCTTCTTTGCCATTGCTGAAAAAATATTACAATATTACTCTTAACTATAGTACACAAGTTACATTAGTTGTATTTTCCCCATGTATCACCATATTAACACCTTATAATAGAACATTCTTGTATTTGTACTATTAACCACAATTCCCATCTGCCACTGAAGTCACTATTTTATACAGTGCCTAGATTATCCTCTAGCTTTCTTTCCATTGATATTTACCTCCCCAGACTACCCCTTTCAGTCACAATCACATTTATAAATCAGCAGTGTTACTTATACTCACTATAATGTGTTATCATCAACTCTATCCACTTCTACACATTTACAATCAACCTTATTAAAAAATTTACATACATTAAGTATCAGCTCCCCCTTTGTAACCCCCATTCTATCTTAGTAACCTATACTCTATAGTTAAGCTCCAGGAGTTTACTCATCATATTTAGCACGTATTAGTGAAACCATAAAATATTTGTCTTTTTGTGTCTGGAGTATTTCACTCAACATAATGTCCTCAGGGTTCATCAATGTTGTCATATATATTTCGACTTCATTTGTTCTTACAGCTGAATAGTATTCCATCATATATTTACACAATATTTTGTTTATCTATTCATCAGTTGATGGATACTTGGGTTGTTTCTATCTTCTAGCAATTGTGAATAATGCCATTATGAACATATGTATGCAAATGGCCATTAGTGTCTTTGCTTTCAGTTCTTCTGAATATATTCCTAGGAGCAGGGTTGTCGGATCATATGGCAGTTCTATATTTAGCTTCCTAAGAACCATCAAAATGACTTTCACAGAGGCTACACCATTCTACAATCCCACCAACAATAAGGTAGTATTCCTATTTTTCCACATCTTCTCCAGCACCTATACTTTTCTGTTGTTTGAATAATGGGCATTCTGTAAGGTGTGAAATGATATCTCACTGTAGTTGTGATGTGCATTTCCCTATTAACTAGTGAGGTTGAACATGTTTTCATGCGTTTTTTGGCCATTTGTATTTCCTCTTTGGAAAAAAAAGTCCATTCAAGTTTATTGCCCATTTTTTTATTGTTGATTGTCTTTTTATCATTGAGTTGAATGAGCTTTTTATATAATATGGAAATCAAACATTTATCACATATGCGATTTTTGAAAAAGTCCTTTGAAGTACAAAAGTATTTAATTTTGAGGCAGTCCCATCTATCTATTTTTAATTTTGTTGCTCATGCTTTGGGTGAAAAGTTAAAGAAACCACCAGCTACCACAAGATCTTGAAGATGGTTAACTACATTTTCTTCTAGGAGTTCTATGGTTCTAGCTTTTATATTTAGGTCCTTGATCCATTTTGAGTTAATATGTGTATAAGATGTGAGATAGGTGTCCTCTTTCTTTCTTTTGGCTGTGGATATCCAGTTCACCCAGCACCATTTATTGAATAGAGTGTTCTTACCCAGGTGGGTGGGTTTAGCAGCCTTGTCAAAAGTCACTTGGCCATAGATGTGAGAGTCTATTTCTGAACTCTCAATTTGATTCCATTGGTCAATATGTCTATTTTTATGTGAATAACATGCTGTTTTTACCACTGTAGCTACATAATAAGCTTTAACATCAGGAAGTGGGAGTCCTCCAACTTCATTCTTCTTTTTAAAGGTATTTTTTGGCTATTTAATTCTCTTAACTTCTATTGTAAATGGATTTTTTTCCCTGACATCCTCCTCAGATTGCTCATTTTTAGTGTATAGAAACACTACTGGGGGCCGGCTCGATAGCCCAGTGGATAGGGCACCGGCATACCACATGGGAGGCCCTGGGTTCGGTTCCCGGGGACCTCTCCTAGCGGGCAGACCGCCTTGAGAATGGCAAGCCGCCATGGGCGGGCCAGAGCCGCCGTGGGCAGGGCAAAAAGCTGCCACGGACAGGGCAAAAGCCGCCACGGGCAGGGCAGGTCGC
>PVKH010004121.1:0-23861 GCA_004027955.1 Chaetophractus vellerosus
GATATGTAATAAAATAAATAAATCTTTAAAAAAAAATTTTAAAAAGTTAAATTTGTAATTAAAAACTTTTCCAAGATGGGAAGCAGATGTGGCTCAAGCAGTTGGGTGCCTGCCTACCACATGGGACCACATAGGAGGTCCTGGGTTCGGCTCTCAGTGCCTCTTAAAGAAGATGGGCTGGCACGGCGAGATGACAAAATGAGGAGACACAACAAGGAAACACAATGAGAGACACAAGCAGAGAATAGAGATGGCTCAAGCCATTGGGTGCCTCCCTCCCACATGGGAGTTTCCAGGTTCAGTTTCCAGTGCCTCCTAAAAAAGAAGAGCACACAACAAACAGACACAGAAAGCAGAGAGCAAGTGCAAACAAAGCAGATGGTGAGTGCAAACAATGGATCTGTATATTGAAAACTACAAAACATTGATGAAAAAATCAAAGATCTAAATAAATGAAGAGATTCATCATATTCATGGATTGGCAAACTTTATATGGTTAAGATGACAGACGTGAATGTTCTCTAATTTGATCTACAGATTTAATGTAACCCCAAAGAAAATTCCAGCAAGCTTTTTTCATAGATATTGACAAGCTGATCCAAAAATTTATATGTGAGGGCAAAGAACTAGAATAGCCAAAACAATTCTAAAAAAGAACAAAGTTAGAGGACTCACACTACCCAATTTCAGGTCTTAATATAAAACTACATAATCAAAATAGTATGGTATTGGTGACAGAAATCCAAATCAATAGAATAGACTAGAGAGCACAGAAATAGACTCACACAAACATCATCAACTGATTTTCCTTTTCTTTTTTATTATTATTTCTCTTTAAGGGGGTACTAGGCCAATGAACCCAAGACCTCATACATGGAGCAGGCATTCAACCACTTGAGCTACATCTGCTCCCTCTGATTTTTGACAAAGGTAACGTGGCAATTCAATGGAGAAAGAATAGTCTTTTCAACAATTGATGCTAGAACATTTGGATATGTAAGTGGAAAAAAAAAAAAGAACCTAAATAAACATCTCACATCTTGTACAAAAATTAACTCAAAATGGATAATGGATATAAAGGTAAAATATTACACTCTAAAAACATTTAGACGGGCCGGCTCGATAGCCCAGTGGATAGGGCGCTGGCATACCACATGGGAGGCCCCGGGTTCGATTCCCGGGGACCTCTCCTAGCAGGCAGACCGCCTTGAGAATGGCAAGCTGCCATGGGCGGGCCAGAGCCGCCGTGGGCAGGGCAAAAAGCTGCCACGGACAGGGCAAGAGCCGCCACGGGCAGGGCAGGTCGTCCGCGAATGGAGCGCAGCCAGCCACCCGCGAACTGAAAGCCGGCCGTGAACGGACGCAGAGACTGCCCACAAGCGGGGAAAGCCACGCCTGCGCAGTGACCACTCTCGGCGCGTCACCGCAGCGGGGGGGAGGGGAGATATGTAATAAAATAAATAAATCTTTTAAAAAAATAAATAAATAAAAACATTTAGAAAAAAACAGGAGTTTGGCTATGAGTTTTTGTGTATATCACCAAAGGCATAATATGTAAAAGAAAAATATTTATAAGTGAGATGTCATTAAAATTAAAAACTTTAATAACTTTTATCAGTAGAATTAAAAACATTGTTAAGAGAATGAAAAGAGAAGACACAGATTGGAAGAAAAATGTTTGCAAATGTATACCTGATAAAGACTTGAATCCAGAATATATAAAGAATTCTTAAAACTGAACAACAAGAAAATAAACAATCCTATTTTTTAAAAACAATCCTATTTTTTAAAAACAATCTTAACAGATACTTCACCAAAAGATGGCATAGAAGCACAGGAAAAGAGACATAACATTAGTTATTAGGAAAGTACAAATTCAAACCATAATGAGATACCACTACACACTTATTAGAATTATTTTAAAAAACAAAAAACACTTCAAAACCAAGTGATGGTGAGGATGCAGGGCAAATGGAATTCTTATTCATTTTTGGTGGGAATGAGAAATGGTACAGGCACTTTAGAAAAGAGCTTGGCAGATATAATAAAGTTAAACATATACTTACCATATGATCCAGAAAGCACATCCTTTGACATTTTCCCAAGTGAATTGAAAACTTGAGTTCATACAAAAAATGTACATGCAAATGTTTATAGCAATTTTATTCATAATCACCAAAAACTGGAAACAACCAAGATGCCTTTTAGCGGGTGATTAAACTCTGAAAAATCCATACAATGGAATGCTACTCAGCAATATAAAGGACCAAGCTTTTGAGTCATGCAACAACATGGTTGAATCTGAAATGCATTTTTCTAAGTGAAAAAAAGACAGACCAAAAAGATGTATATTGTGAGATTCCATTTACATGACATTGTACAAAAGACAAAACTTGTAGTCTCAGAAAAGTGATTAGTAGTTATCAGGAATGAGGGTGAATGAAAGGGAAAATTTTAGGGAGGTCAAACGTCATTTATGGTACTGGAATGGTGGATACATGACTCCCTGCATTTGTCAAAACCCATAGAACTGTACACCATAAAAATAGACTTTTCCTGTTTGCAAATTATAAAGCAAAACAAAACCAGTCAAGATGTTAGTGGGATCAGGATGGAATGCAGGCTGTGACAAATCAATCTAACATAACTTCACTGAAGGGGTTAGGGAAGAAAGCAGCTGACCTAAATAACCGGAAAAGAAGTGTTTTGTTTTGTTTTTTAGATATCATAAGGCTAAAGACAAAATGTATTACACACAAGCACAATATTGTAGGGTTGTTTGTTTTTCACAAGAGTACAGTTTTGCAATTCTGAAACTCTGCTACATATATGCTAATATTGAACAAATAAGTGAATATATTGTGCATAATGGGAGCTAGGCTTCTGTCAGAGAAAGAATTTATAAATAACCAAGATGGGAATATTAGAATGAACCCTGTGGTGCTGCATTAGAGTCAAACATATCAGTATGAACTCATGTTTATTTTATCTCATATATACATAGAAAGTGTGAGAGTTTGAAGCTTTTTGTGTATTCCAGAAAAGATCATGTTGTTGAAGCTAATCCATTCCTGTGGATGTGGGACCCTGTGATTGGATTGAATTGGACTGGATTCAGTTGGGGGCCTGTGATTGGGTTGATTCAGAGAAGCATGACCCAGGGTGGGTCTTAGCCCTCTTGCTAGAGTCCTTTATAAATGGAGGACTGAAAGCAGAGATACCCAGAAAAGGGGCAGACACAGAGAAACCCCAAGAGGCTGAGAGAGAAGTCCCAAAGGCCAAAGGCAAGAATCAGCCAAGAACAGAGGTTCTGAAAGAGGCCCCAGAGAGGCTCAGAGTAAGGAGGCCCAGAGGAGAGTGGGAGAGAAGAGCCATATGCTTGATAGCTCACAGATGAGCTCAGAGAGAAAGTAAGCCTGGAGTAGAAACTCAACCCCAAGAACCACCATTGTGTCTTGCCACATGGAAGGAATCCACGGTCTCCTGCAGCCAACCTTCGGTGAGACAGTATCTCTGAGGATGCCTTGATTTGGACACTTTCACAGCCTCAGAACTGTATGCTTTTAACCTAATTACTTCCCATTATAAATGCAACATATTTGTGGTATATTGCCTTAGCAGCCCTTAGCAAACTAAAACAGACAGAAACAGAAATAAATATAGATATGTGTTTACAAGGCTTAGTACACATACATATATTTCCTCACTCTGCCTGCTGAGGGCCAAGGAACAATACATCCCAATAGCAATAAGCACACTTAGTCTCACACCTTGATTTCTAAATAGCATTTTCCAATAACAGAAACCAGGGCTTCTTGGAGAAATAATTTATTCAACAGTAGAGGTAGATCACAAGATGAGCCTGCAGCCATCATATAGTGCCAGGAAGTAAAGAAGTATTAAAAGGAAAAAAAAAGTGCAGTATGTGTCAAAAGGACACAGAAGCCAACCTAAAGAGCTTCCAAAGGCCAAAGATGGAACAATCTGAGTAATAAAATAACAATGTTAGTGCTGGATTGTCACACAAAGAATAAAATAGATATTCATGAGTTCAAACTGATATAAATAATACATTGAATAAATAAATAAACAAACAAACAAACAAATAAATAAATAATGGCTAAAGGGTAGATCTTCCTTAAGAAAGAATTACAATAAACACATGTATAAAAATGAAATAACTAGAAAAGTCACCATTAGAACATCATAGAAATATTGTTGCAGGAAAGATCTGATGAATACTAAATTTTAGTAGGCAAAAATTTTAGGAGAAACCAGATATTTGCATAGTCTCAAGATATCGTGCCGCAAATATGTATTAATTACTGCAGTATTCTATGTCCACAAATTCTTTAATAGTCCCCCTCCCATTAAGTGTGGGCTGAACTAATTCTTCCTAACAAACAGATTATGAAAAGGGAAAATAGTAAATTTACAGTGGAAAAGCCTAAAAAACGATCATTATCTAACCAAGTTATCAAGTTTAATACTATAAACAATGTAGGATGTTGATATCATATACCCCATGATAGGACGCAATGTAAAGTGCACATCACTTTATGTGGTATTTCCTCCCCAAACCCATAACTTCAGTCTAATCATGAGCAAACATTAGAGAAACCCCAATCAAGGGACATTCTACAAAATACTTGACCCCTACTCAAGGTTATGAAAGACAAGGAAAGATTAAGAAACTATCAAAGTCTGGAGGAGACTAAGGAGACATGAAAGATAAATGTAATGTGGTGTTCTGAACTGGATCTTGGAACAGAAAAAAAAAAAGATATTAGTGGAAAAACTGGAGAAATCAAAATAAAGTCTGTAGGTTGCAAATACTATTATGCCAATGTTAATTTATTGGTTTTGATACACTCACCATGGTTATTTAAGATGGTAACACTGGGAGAAGTTGTGTAAAGAGGATAGATTAATCCTCTGTACTATCTGTGCAATTCTGTAAATCTAAAATTATTTCAAAATAAAAAGTTTTAAAATACAATGTGTAATTTAATTTCCTTATAGATTCCACCTAAAAATTTGTTTCCCAAATTTGAACAGATTCTTGTTCAGAGGCTTATAGGAACGACAATGTATGAACATTGTATGGGTCCAACTCTAGCCCTCCTAAGAAACATGATTCTCAGGCAACTCGGGGACCCCTGGCCATGATTTCCTAATCCTTAAAACAAGGTATTTTGGTTTGCCAAAGAGCTGCTGATGCAAAGTACCAGAAATGGGTTGGCTTTTATAAAGGGGATTTATTTTGGGTAAAATCTTATGATTCCAAGGCTGTGAAATATCCAAATTAAGGCATCATCAGAGGTGCTTTCTCTCCAAATTCAGCTGCCATGTGGGGAAGCAAGCTGGTTGATGATATCTTTTTCTTTTGGGAATTCAAAAAATAATTTCAAACTGCCACACTCCACCACGTTCCTTCCATATGCCAAATACATTCATTACATCATAATATTTCAAAAGTCTTAAATCACTTAAGTAGCAATGCTAAGTACAGAATCAAATAAAAATCAGTTACAGGCATGCAGTTTGTCTTGGGGCAGAAACACCATCCTATTGTTAACACCTTGTAATAGTGATGTACAATTTTTCCAGTTTGTGAAAGATTATGTTTGTGAACTAATCCATCCTTGTAGTATGATACCCTTTCAACTGGACTATGTTAATGAGGCATGACCCAGTTGAGTCTCTGCCATTGTGCTGGGTCTGATAAAAATGGAGACACAGAGAGAGACACACAGACACAGGAAAAGGAAGCTGCCATATTTGATTCAGCCATGTGAAAGAAAATATTCCAGCTTCATCTACAGCTAAGCTGCAAGGTAAGAAGCCCCCAAGAGGCTCAAGGAGCTGAGACCCAGGGAGAGATGAGCCATATGCCTGATAGCTCACAGCTTAACTCGGGAAGAATGCAGAGCAGCTGAGACTGACAGAAGAGGCATGGAAAGACACTGAAAGAGGAGGCCTGAGCTTAAACCTCGACAGAGATCAGCACCCAGCTTGCTTCACCACATGGCAGCTGACTTTGGTGAGAAAGCACCTCTGATAGTGCCTTAACGTGGATATTTCACAGCCTTGAAACTATAAGACTTTACCCCAAATAAATCCCCTGTATAAAAGCTAACCCATTTCTGGTGCTTTGCATCATCAGCCCTTCGGCAAACTAAAACAGAAATTGGTACCAGGAGAGTGGGGTTGCGTTGCTGCAATTACCAAAAATGTTGGAATGGTTTTATAAACAGATAAAGGGTATTTTTTGGAGGAATTGTGAGATGTGTGTGGAGAAGGCCTAGATTGCTTTGAAGAGACTCTTGGTAGGAATATGGAACCTAAAGTTGTCTCTGATAAGGCCTGACAAGGAAATGATTAAACTATTATTGGAAACTAGAAGAAAGGCAATCCTTGTTTTAAAGTGGAAGAGAATTTGGCAAAATTGACTCCTGATGCTAGATGGAAAGCAGAATTTGAAAATGACAAATGACAAGCTTGGACATTAGGGATTTCCAGAGAAAATGTGGATAATGCAGCCTGGCTTCTCCTCACAGCTTATAGCAAAATGCGTGTAGAAAGAGGATAAGCTGAGAATTAAAATGCTGGCCACAAAGGAACCAGAGACTAACAATCTGGGAAATTCGAAGCTCCAGAAAGCAAGCCCCCAGAGGACAGTGCCTATTTGAGGAATTAACTAAAAGACAAGGAATTTGGGCAATATGACTCCTAAGGATCTTATCCAGCAGAAAAGAAAAGATGGAGGCAGGATCATATATATTTCTGAGAAAATATAAAATTTAAACGATTGTTTTCAGTTTAAAATATATACCAAAAGTGCAAATGACATAAATTGAATAATTATCAGATATCTTAGGAGCACACCAGAAACCATCTCACAGCTTCAGCAAGTAAAATAAATTGCAAAGAGGACTGATGCTTGAAATTTGACTGATTCTCCCCTTAGGATAGAAGTCAATTTACCTCAGTTAGTCATCAACTAGAAAGAAAAGAGTGGTCAAATAACAAGGATTGTCTCTTCTAGCTGTGAAGGACCCATCATCAATTCCAAGTCTAACACCAAGGGCTTTGTTGCCTGAAGAAGCATGGTAGGGCACCTAATCAGCTGGTTGTGAGTAATGACTGCTCCTTCAGACACACATTGAATTGTTTAATTCCAACTTTAAGTTAAATCATAAATCCATTCATTCAGGCATTACGATGCTCTGTTAAATGAATACCAAAAATAGACAGGAAAGAGTTTGGTGTTATTGTTTTCAATACTGTTTGCAGTCTTTATTATAATATTTAGTCTCTGTTTCCCATTTAAGCAATTATCAAGTCTGCTATGGCTACACAGTAACGTTTTAAAAGAGAAAGAGGCTTTGCCTTTTACTTCTCGATTAAGAATGACATAGGAAGAATCGCAAGCATTAATTTTCTCAATTTCAGTGCCCTCTTCTATAAAGTCAAAAGATACTATAAAATGTGTCAAGGAGACACACATGCAGATACCCACATTTCCTTTAGAAATCCTTGTGGATTGCAAGTCTCTAAGTGGGTCTCTATGAAAGGCAAGTATTCAGGATGTCACTTTTTTCCCAAGAGAGAGCAGGTTTTGATTGTGGAACATGTTACATTAATGAAGCTTTGTTGGCAGCTGATAAGTCAAGCTTCTGGGTTAGCATAATGTGTTTTTCCCAATACCATATTAAAAAGAGCCAATCCTGTCCAGAACTTTGCCATGCTCCAATGACTTATGAAGAAAACCATAAGACCACATGTGAGTACTATTTTTTGGCATTTATTTATTTTGATATAAATTTAAACTTATAGAAAAATTACAAAAAATTTTTAAAAAGGCTCCCATATATCCTGTACCCAGATTTAACCATTTTCAATCATTTTCATTTTGCCTTACTTGTTTTTTGTTTTTATTAAATCATATATATATAAATATATAATTTGTGGGGAGGTCCCATGAGGCTGTGTATATCCTAATACTCATCAAACTTTCACTCACTAGTATTAGCATCCATTGATGATTCTTACTTGAATCAAGTATTACCATTATGATTGAGAAACAGCGATTTTCTAACTCAATTGTTACTTCAACATTTATTAGTTGGCATTCTGCTTTGAGGAAGAGCTTTCCTTTCTCATCATTTATTTATTTATTCCTTTTCTTATGTCAGGGTGGACTCATGGGTCTTATTTTATTCAATGGTCTATAATTCATTACCATCATTATTTATTTTGATGCTCAAATTGTCAGTTGAAGGATTTTTGAAAGCGCGTTTAAGGCACATTAAGTGAATTTTCCAAAATTATCTTTGCTTTGGAAGCAAATGGTCACTTTGCCTTCAAAACATTTTGAGGCAAAATTGTATATACTCCTACTTGAAGAGAAACTCCAACACATCTTTTCCCTGCTTAGAATCTCCTGTCTGGACACATTACTCTTCCACAGCACAAAATCTCTATTTTGCTCCCTTTCCAGAGCTGCAGTTAATTACATGAAGAGACAGATGCTGAGCAGCCTTAAGGCTTTCTCTGCCACCGCGGTGAGGCTGAGCTCCACTCAACAAGCAGGTAGTCAGTGAAGACAAATGCTGTTTGACAAGGCAGCATATCCCAGCACCCAAGGTTAGAAAACAGACAAGCCACTTTATGTGCCCAAGCAAAGACAGAGAGACATCAAGCAGATTGTTTCTGACAGAAATCATATCACAGCCACACTTCCCAGACCAAATCCTTAGGAATGAAATGATACTTTCTGTTTCCCATCTTCCCCTTTAAGAAAAAGTGAGTATATCAAAGGTACATTGAAGGTGACAACTCAAAGCAAGGTGGTTAGCAAGATTTGATAAGCTTGTTTTCCCTTTGGAGAAATTAAAGAATCAGCAACAATTCATCGATTTGGAAGCTATTCTATTAATTCTACTGAATTTCCATTTTCCTAATTACTACAACATAAGAATTGTATGTTCAGTGAATGCTGTGTCAAATAGAAATTTAAAGTCATAAATGGTTTTACTTAATAAGTGAAAATAGAATAGATACACGAGACTTTTTCAAAATTTATTATGCAATAATAACTGAAAAAATTAGTTTCCCAAATGTAAATTCATGCTAAAATGAAGGCAGAAGTTATTTTATTCTTACATTAATAGATACAGAAAGGACATAAAAATGACAATGTCCCTCAAATAGTATAATTTGGATGAAAAATAAAATTTTTATCCAATACAGAATTAATTATGCCAACATTCCTCATTAATTGTCACTTAACGTGAATTCAAATGATTCCTATCAAAGTTTAACTAAATTATTTTAATGGATTCTTTTTTAATAGTTTTGTTTGTCAGTAGGTTTGTGGAGGGTACTTAAATGTTAGTCACAGAGACAAGAAATCCAAACAAATTAACTTGACTGTTTAAGTTAACTGTTTTCAGAAGTCAAAAAAGAACCCCAAGACAACCTGCTGTGAGCCCAAATGTTGCGTTGGAGACCAACAACAATGATCAACCCTGAAGGAGAATGGTGAGAGCACCAAACAGATCTTCAGGGAAGCTTCATTTCTGAGCAGAAGGTTCAGGATAAGCTTTATGTAGAGAGGCTCTCATGGACTGTCTCAATTTTTAGACTGGGATTTTAGGATTGATCCTAGAAACCAAGTTACAAAGTCACAAAAGAGCTTTTTGAAATGGAATTAGATTATAATTGGAAGTAATCTTTTTTTCCTTTCTAGGTTTTTATTTGAGAAAAATACTTAAGATAATATTAAGTCAACAAAATAAAATTACATTATCACCATTTAAATAGTTTACTTACATAATTGTCACTGTTCTGGGTATATTGTTTTTACTTTTAATTAAAACATGGAAATTATTCATTTTAGGTAAGCCAAAAAGATTATTATAATTTCCAGTCCAATGTTACAGAACATTCTCCAAAAAGGTATTGTCTTGGTTTTTGAAGGTTTCTATTTGCAAACTCAATAGTAGAGTCAAGTAAAAACTGACAATGAAGTCATCATATTCTAAGGATTTTCACAACTGAAAATCTTATAAAACACAATATGCAATATTTAGTAAACTGAAGTGAATTGACAAACACCATTAATTACATCATTCCTAACAACCCAATTCTCAACCAAAAATATCTCATAAAATGAATTGCATACATCATCACTAAAATATATACTAAAAAGAACTGCAGCACTTATGAATTCTGTAATAACTTATACTGGTAAAACCTTCTTACAATCTTAAGCAATTATAAAAGTGTTATGTATAAGAATCATTCAAAGGTCCCTCATGCCCAATATTTTGTGAATTAAATTTGACTTGAAACTAATATACTGTAATAGAAATAAACCAACACTCTCATTCATCAATAACATTGTCTTTTTAGAATTTATATGGCTACTTCTTTTCCCACATAATTTGGAAGGTCAGCTGTCTTAAAAGGGTATATAAGGAAATTTATACAAAAATGTTTCTTCTTTTTTTCTCCATAAATTTGCTAAAGTTAATTGAATCATATAAGTCATTCCAGAGTCCTTATGTGCTTTAGTGGTGTTCAGTAAGTTGTTAGAGACAATGATGACTTTTCCACTGGGGGAAACTGCATTTTAATAAATAAGAGCTGACCCAATAGGTGTGTCATCCATATACTTTTTACTTCTGTAATTTATTCCTGTGGTTTTCAACCGGAATACCACAAAAATAGACATGGGAGTCTGTGAAACTTTAAGAGTACCTATTAAAGCAGCCTAGTGGAAATTAAAATTAACCTGTAATCAGACTGGCCTGGTGAAATGAGATGCCAAATGATGCTATGACAAGATAGTGTGGTATGCCTGGCTGTCTCATGCAGATCAGAATCTTTCAGAGGTCTTCAAGTTGTTAATAATAGGGTAGATTAGGATTATTACTACTAAATGAGTCTAACAGACAGAACTCTTCAGGCTCTTGAATTCACTGACAAAAATAATACAAGAGGTCCTTGATGGTGAAAAAGTTGGGAACCACTTCCCCAGGGCAATGCCTTAATGACTCAACCTTATACCATGAAACCATGGGCCACAATCAGAGTTATTTCATCATAATTTATTATGTACTAATTCATTCTTTAATTTATTATTCCTTAATTTATTGACACATTCACTCATTTAATAAATATTTACTGGCTATTTATTCTGCTCCTGGCACTGCGGTAAGTATTCGGAATACAAAATTAACTGAAACAGTAGTGGTTCCTGCTCTTGCCAAGTTTACAATGGAGGAGAGAGACAAACCAACTACTTTCAGTGTGATGAGTGCTATGGTAGGAGGAACATGGGGTGTCAAATGAGCACAGAGAAGAGGCACCTATGTGTCAATGTGGAAAATCAAGGAACTCTTCTGGGGGATAGCATGGCTGATATCGAAGCCAAGACCTTAAGCATGAGAAGGAGTTAGGTTAGACAAAGGGAGGAAAGGCTTCTAGTCTGAGAAGACCTCATGGGTAATGCCTGGATGAGCAAGCACAAAGCGTCAAAGGGAATGAAAGAAGCAAAGTATAGAATGAAGAGAGAATGTGTAAATTCTTTTCAATTTTTGGACCATTTATGTTCAGCATACAGAATATTAAATCCCTCTCCATTATAAGAAGCCCATCGAGAATGAATGAATCAAAGCACTAACTTGCTGTCTTTCACAATTCAGTGGAAGCAGTATTGAAGGGCTGGCCAGCAGATGATCTGGTGTAACAGTTAAGAACGCAGCTACGGTCAAGTACAAGGAATGTGGCTCAAAAGTAAAGCAAAATTGAAAGTAAGATTGCCTTGAAACAGGACCACTGAAGAATGCTGAGTGAGGATTCTTGTCATTTCCTTGTCTAGTAAAATGACTGGTTATTCAGTCTGACCTAGAAAGAACCCTGAGTGTGAAAGAGTTTCAACTTCACAGATTAGGATAGAGATAAGGAAAAGATAGAGAAATCCTCATAACCCACATGCCACTCAGTACTGTAAAATTGGTGGGGTTTCAGTTTCTCATCTATTCATCCATTTATATATTTTATATATTTATTTAACTCTATTTTTACATCTTGCTTTGTCTCAGGAAGAATTTCATATAGCTTATAAGGATATACAGTAGCATGGGTTAAAAGTAGGTGAAAAGCAAAATGGATATAGCTCAGTGGTTGAGTGCCTGCTTCCCATGTACAAGGTTCTGGTTTCAAACCCTGTACCTCCTTAAAAAAAAGTAGGTGGAAAAAAAAACAAAGGTGAAGGCAAAGTGGAGCCAAGTCACACTACAAATTTGGCTCTAGGAATTCTAGAATCAGTCAAAAAGGGAAACTCAATCAATTAAATAAATCATAGAATCAATGAGATTAAAAACAGATTGTCCAGCAGGAAAACAATGGTTCTTGCAACAATTCTTGGGTTCTAATATCTAACAAAAATTTCTCTGGATGTTTGATGGAGGTTGCTTTTTATTCTCCACAATGTTCTAACAATATACCCAACAAGTTTCCTTGTGCTGTTTTTTTTTTTTATAAGTTTATGGCATTAAGAAAACCAGCAGGATATCTAAATGAATAACATCTAAAGAATTGTTGTGCTACAGGTTCTCTATCCAGCCTGGAGAGTCAAAGATGACTTTCCTGGGATTTAGAGGAAGAGAGTAAGTGGCCTTTGGAGCAGTTGAGGAGATATGAGGAGAAGGAGAGCCACACAGATATAGGGGTCAGCTTGTGCAAAGACCTTGAGACAGGAGCAAACATGGTGAACTCTGGAAATTGCAAGATCTCCGATAGACTGAAGTATGGAGATAAAAAGGAGAGGAGCTTGAGATGAAGTTGTATAAGCATGAAGGCCTAGACCCTGTGGGGCTGTGTAAGCCATCGTAAAGACTTTTAATTTATCCTAAGGGTAATGAGAAGATATTGGAAGTGTCAAGCATGAAAGTGATATAATAATCAGGAAAGTGTAAAGTCATAGAGATTGAGAGAGAAGAACATTTCAAGCAAAGGGAATAGTTCATAGTGTCAAATGCTGAGAGTTCAAGTAGGTGGAGGACCAGAAAACAATCCATTGGATTTAGTGATGAAGAGATTATTAATAATTTTGGTGTAGTAAAATTTGATCACTAATGTGATCAGAGTGAACACCAGATTCAAGTGGTTTGAAGAGCAAGTAGGAGGTAAGTAAATGGTGACAGCTAGTGTAGATAACTCTTTCATGTATTTGAGAGGAAAGGAAATAGAGAGGATACTAGGTAGAGAGGAACATAAATGGAGGGGAAATTTCTTGAGATTTAGGCCTGTTTAAATTTTGATGAGAAGGAATCAGTACAGATAGATTGAAAATGAGATCTTGGGAAGGATATTGTTAACTACATTAATCTCTGAGAAGAAAGGAGATGATAGGATATAGAAAAAGAAAAGGACACCCTTTCTATCATAATTTGAGGCAAGGAGAAGAAGATGAAATCAGATGTAGATAAATGTGGGCATTTATTGGTTAAAAAGAAAAAAATCACTCTAATTCTTGCCCTGAAGATTTTATTTTCTCTGAGGAGACAAGATCATCAGTTAAGATTAAAATGGAAGGTGAAAATTTTAAAGTTTTAAGAGAGTATAGATTTGAAATTAATATATTATATAGATATAGAAGGTTGAAGTGATAAGCTGGGTAGGGATAGATGTCAGGATAGGCACTACCTGAGCTACGTGGAAGAAAGGAGAACCATCATCAATTAGGGGTCCAGAGAAGGCTGAAGGGTGGTGAAACAATCCAAGAGTGGGATATTTGCATCTGTAATTTCAGGGGGTAGAACAGTGGAGCTGTAGGAGTGACTGGCAAATAAGTGTTTAGTCAATATCAATGGAGAGGAGAAGAGGAAGGAATTGAGAGGCCAGGTACTGAATGGGTCCTTCGTATGCTTCTCCAAGTTACCTGGGATCATGACAGAACCTGTGACTAGGAGAAAACTGTCACCCAGGTGCCAAAAAGGGACTAACTTCATGTCAGTAGAAAGGAGCAAGGATGGAGAAGAGAGCAGCCTAGTTCACACAAATGGTAGGGCCTTCTAGAAAGCTGGAGTTTATGTAAGACAGTGATAGATGTATGGTCTATGAAACAGCACTGAAAATGAAGAGTGCAGAAGGCACTGACTCCATCTGCCTTCCTTAGAAGACTGAGCAGACCTCCTTTGAGAAGGTTAAAAGCAAAGCAAGGTCCTCAAGGCATTCTAGGACTTAGTGGAAGGAAGGAAGTGGAAGGAACATTCAGGGAAGAAGGAGAGAGGAATGTATAGGTGAAGAAATGGGCATTCCAGAAAGAAAATGTGAAGTGTTGGGAAGGAAGAATGGAATGGGAGTTTGGGTCAAGAAGGAAGAAGTACAGAGAATTAAAGGGATGAGAGGTCAGAGAAAGATGGTCCTAGCAGCTTACATTTTAGGGATAGGGTGGAATTATTCCAGAAAGATGGAGGGTAGTGGGAACCTCATATAAGTCACTTGGAGAAGGAAGAAGGGGAGTAAGCAAATGGAAAGGAGTGGGTCATGAGCTCCAATATGGAATGCTGTTATTTTTTTGAATGGGTTTTTTAAATTTGTTTTTATATCTTCCGTGTGACAGTTTCTTGGAAGAAGGTAGTCCACCTTCTGTTTCTTTTGTATAACACATAACACTTACCTCTAAACACAAAAAACATTAAACCAAACTGTCAGTTTGACAAAAATAATAGTTTTAGATTCTAAGAGACTGGGGTGCTTACAAGTAGAAAGCAATGAGTTGCACTGAAATGATCATGAATAATAGTGCCCTTCTTTATAGGCAAGACTGGGCATGTTTTAAACTGGGAAGAGCATAGGAATATTTTTCATAAAAGTAAAAAATAAAATAAATAAATAATAATTGAAATTTCATACTTAATTTAAATGCTTTAAATGGGAAATTTTCAGTGATGCAAGAAAAAGAATGGCAATGAAAGGAGGACTATTAACACATGAGTGCTCAAAGCACAAAGGTGAACAAAGTAGAAGTGGAAACATCAAAAGTAATTACTTTCCTATTAAGGAAATATAGAAATAAATAGACTACTACTGCAATAATATTAGTTTTCAGAAGTTAAGATCCCAGGCCAATAACAAGGATTTGTAGGCAAGACTTTAGTTTGTTTCAGAATAGATTATCTTCTTCAAAGAAAAATGCTTTATGCAAAATAATTACAATTACAAATAAATCAGAAGTCTATATTTATCCTGCAAAAAGACTCATTATTTTGTTTTAAAAAAATAATAAGATAAATTTAAGGTATAATCATTTATATCCAAGATCTTTAATCTTTTCTGAATGTTCATAAATGTATGGATAATCTGAAAAGTCAGTTCCAGGTATCAATGACATCAAAGGCGTATTAGCTTTTATTGCCGCATAACAAATCCCCACACATTAAGCAGCACACACACATTTATTGCTGCATATGTTCTATGGGTGCAGAGTGCAGTCACAGCTCAGCTGGATCCTCTGCTTAGGGTCTCAAAGGTTGCAATCAAGGTGTTGGCTGGGCTGAGTTTTCATCTGGAGTCTTGAATGGGGAAGAATCCCCTTCTAAGTTCTCTCAGGTTGCTGGGAGAATTCATTTTCTAGCAGCAGTTCTTTGTCTTACAGTCTTTTCCATAGGCAGTTCAGACCACAGCAGTTTGCTTTTTCAAGGCCAGTAGGGGAGTCTCCCATTCTAGTCTGCTAAGATAGAGTCTTACAGAATGTCATGTAATTAAAGGAATGATATCCCCTCACCTTTGCTATATCCACAGAGCAAGTCACAGGTTTTGCCCACACAGAAGGGAAGGCATTATACAGGGCCTGGCTCATTGAGAGTCAGCCCATGGTGTATCTGCCATGAAAAATAAAGTGACCTAACCAATTTTCTTGTGAAGAACATTTTTAATGAGAAATATTTTAAATGTCTCCCAGTTTTATGTTTTAAACAATGTTTTAATCCCAATGAATTCTTCTCAAAAGCAATCTATAAAAATTTAATAGCATTAAAATTTAAAAATACATGAATATTTATATGACCAGGTAATTCCTTGGCATACCTCTAAGCTAAAGTTACTGTTTGAATATAATTTTTTAAAAGTAATCTTCAATTAGTTTATGTTTTGCTTTCACAATAAATATAGGATAGATATTTGGGCTACATATGTTAATGCGTCTTTAAATATCTTTTTTTTTTGAAACCTATTTAACAAGTGAGTAGTCCAATGGAACATACTAGAGTCCAGAAATACACCCATACAGGTATGGAATTGTGAAATATGGCAGAGGTGACATTCAAAATTTAGTAAAGAAACAATAGATTATTCAATAAATGTTGCTGCAGCCACTGGTTCTACATGTGAAAAAATAAATAGTCTCTTTGATATTTCTCCATGTGGTTGAAATATTTTACAATTTTTAAAAAAGATCCCTATCTTATTATCATATACACACACAAATTTATTCTAGATTGATGAAAGACCAAAATGAACTAAGATATATTTTTAAATATTTAAAAGATATTTAACATAAGCCATTATACAAAATACTGATGAATCTTTCTAAATTAAAAATTTAAAACCCACTAGTTTAACAAAAGCTACCAAAAACAAGTCTGGAAGAAAATATGTGCAAAGCATGCTAGATATCTAAAATGTATATATAACTCCTGCTAATCAGTAAGAAAAGGACATAAAAGACTTAATTAAAAAATAGGTAAAAATATAAATAAGTAATTCACAGAGGAGGAAGCCAACATGACCAAAAAGTATGAAAAGATAGATTGCCTTAGAGAAAGGCAAATAATAATAATAATGTACCATTTTACAGCCATCAGACTAGCAAAAATCAAGTCTGGCAATACCCCATCCTCTGTCTGTAAACAGAACCACTTTAGAGGGCTATGTGACAAGAACAATTAGTTGAAGTATGCATACCCTATATTCCTAGCAATTCCACTTCCACTTATACACGTAAAGAAGCTTGCACACCAGGAGACATGTCAAGGAATATTCACTGCAGCACTGTTGGTAATATTATTCAGCAATTAGTAATAAACATTTAGTAATATTATGTAGTAGTTAAAAGATAGAGTCACATCCATCATTACAGACAAATCTCATAAACAAGTGTGGAAGCAAGTGTGGTAAACAGAATTATGCACCCCAACAAACACACGTTCTTAATCTTAATCTGCATTCCCATGAGTGTGAACTCATTGTAAATAAGACTTTTTGAAGATGTTCTTTTTAGTTAAGATGTGGTGGACGGAATGAGGGTGGGTCTTAATCCGGATCACTGGAGGCCTTATAAAGAGAAAGCCACAGGAAGGAGCCAGAAGTCAGCAGAAACTGGAAAAACAGTGAGAAAGGAGAAAAAGGACATTGCCATGTGATGGGAGGCAAAAATCCAAGCCAAGGAACTCTAAGGATTGTCAATGGCCAGCACTAGAACACTACAGTCTTTGGAGAGAAAGTAAGCCTTGCTGCTATCTTGAGGTTAGACCTCTTCTAGCTGCCTTAAAACCATGTGCCAGGGAGCAGATGTGGTTCAAGCAGTTGAGCACCCGCCTCCCACATGGGATGTCCCAGGTTCAGTTCCCAGTGCCTCCTAAAGAAAACAAAACAAAACAAAACAAATAAACAACAACAACAAAAGGCAAAACAAACACAAAAAAAGCCAACTCAAAGGAGCTAATGTGGCTCAATGTTTGATCACTGGCCTCAAACATACAAAGTCCTGGGTTCAATCCCTGGTCCCAGTACCTCAAAAAACAACAACAAAAAATAAAACCCACGTGCCAATAAATTCTTGTTTAAGCCAACATTGTGTGGTATTTATAATAGCAGCTATGGAAAAGTAAGACATCAAGTTACCAAAGGCAATTGTAAAAAATTGAAAATAACAAATATCCATCAACAAGTGAATGCATGAATAAATTATGCTATACTTACACAATGGAATGTCATGCAGTAATGAAATTGAATTAGAGATATATGTTTAAGTGTGCATAAATCTCAAAACATGTTGACCAATAAAGCAAGAAACAAAATAGTATGTTCATCATGAGATCATTTAATAAAGATTAAAACATGCAAAATAATACTATATGTTGTCTATAGACCAAAATAAAATATGCATGTGAATGATAAATACTAATTCAGAATGAAGTTAATCTGGTGAAAAATGATAAACAGAAATGGAAACAGGGAGAGGTACACTGGAACTTCCAAATGTAGTAGTAACTTCTGAAAAAATTATCTAAAGCAAATATGGTAAAGCATTAAAGGTCTGTTTTTTGGGTAGTCAGAACAAGGATGTTCATTATATTATTACTTCTTTTCCTTCTTTGAAATATGTTTTAATTTTTAAAAGAACAACTTCCCAGAACTTCACCCAATATTGCTTTGACTCCCCATCTGTCCTTCCGTAAAATGTCTTTCTAGTATACTTTATAGCTCACTCCTTCATTTTAATTTTAGTTTTAAAAAACTGAATAACCTATGATTTTCAAGATCACTTGAATGGGACTATCAAAAAAATCATAATAAAGACAACATAAACGGATATTTTTTAAATTTCAATACATTTTTATCAATTGGCAAGTTCCATAATCTCTTTTTATCCCTTTCCTTTTGTCCTAATGTATGGCAATATGTCTATACATACATAATATATGCTCAGTAAATGTTTTTACACACCTTAGAAAATAAAATCAGTGCTTTCAGGACTTGAAAAGTATACATTCTTTTTGCTTATATTGTTAAAAGTTTTTAATTATTTTGCCATCAAAAATAAAAATGAAGGGCTTAGTGATCTTTATCTGCTCTTTCATATACACAATAGATTATATTCACAGGAAAGTGAGAGAACATTATTGAAAACAAAGACAGGCCATTACAGTTTTAAAACTGTACAGTAACCCTTCACTGATTATACAACATTGGATATAATATAGGGAAGACATGCATGTCTATTTATAATATAGTTACACATATATTTTTCATATTTTAGAAGAATGGTATTAATGGTAAACTATCATTTTTGTCTACAAGTGGGCCAGAAAGAAGAGTGATGCCAAATAAATCCCACAAGTAAGCCCTGATGGGAAAGGTGTTTGATGATCTGGTTTGAATGACACAAGAGACCATCAGGGAAGGGTACTATCCAGGAACAAAACGACCACCAGTATGCTTGTGAGCAGCCTTTAACATGACCCCAATGAGCCCTGCCTCCTGGAATTCACATCGTTATGTCATCCACTTCCATACTGCACCAGGGCTGGTCTTTGTGATTAATAGAAAGCAGCAGAAATGATGGTATTTCATTTCTCGTGTTAGGTAATAAAAGACACTGTGGCATCTGACTTGGGTGCATTCTCTTTTTCCCTCTCACTCACCTTTTCTCTCTCCCTCTTTCTTAGATCACTCACCCTGGGAGAAGCCAATTGGAATACCATTAGCAACCCTATGGAGAGGACCCAGGTGGCCAGAAAAGGAGGTCTTCTGTCAATAATCTCACAATTAAATTTGGAAACAGATTCTTGGTCCCACTCAAGCTTTCAGATAACTAAACCCTGGCAGACAACCTCATGGAAGACACTGAGACAGAACCAGCCAACTAAGCTGCTCCTGTATTCCTGGTCCTCCAAAGTTGTGTTTGATAATAAATGGTGGTGGTTTTAAGTCACTAACTTTTGGGGTAATATTTTACATAGCAATGGATAACACATCATGTGCTTCCAAATCAGCTTAAGGGGCTGCTGCTAAATTTATCTATTAGATATATGCCTGCCATTTTCTTTCATAGTGTTTAATAATCACTGCTGTCAGTATAATTTTCCATGACCATCAAACTGTCAGATAGAGGTACAACCATAAGGAGTCCAATCAGTTGTATTGGGTTTTATTCAAGCACGATTTTTAAGGAAGATTGATATCTTAATATTGATTCATCTTCTACCCACCAATATTTTAATATTCCAGATGAAAACTATGTTTTAGATAACCTTAAATTCTAATTTAAATTTCTTCCAATATCCCAAAGTTTAAGAAGCATTTTATATACTCCTTTTCTTGAGTCTATATTTAGAAGTCCAAAATTTCCTTTTATTTTCTTTATTGGTAATGTAGTTAAGTCCTTTTCTTATTTAAACAGGCTTTATAGCCATATTAAAAATTAGTCCCCAGTAATAATGGGTTTTCACTGAAATGCTTCATTTTTCCTTTTCTCCTGCTTATCAGCTGCTCTTCTGTTTCCCTTTCTCCAGCTGCTCGTGTTATTACTTGCCTAATTTTCCTTTTCTCTTGTTAATCTTCTCTCGCCCTGGGTGTTTTCTTGATAGCATGTTAAAGCCATATTTTTCTTATACATTTATGGGTTTTGCCTTTCCATCACTACCTTCTGAAATTCAAAAGACTAATGTAAGCCTGAACTCTACCAAAGAGATAATTGCAGAACCTTTGGAGGAAAGGATTGTTATTTCAAGGATATGGATGAAGCAGTTTGGATAGAAGGATGCAGACATCTTTAATAATATGCTTTGTTATGGTGGTATAATTCAGGGGAAATAGTTATCTGTAATAAGTTTTAATCAATGCTGCAGTCAAAGTTAGGGCACGAGTGGATTTCCAGGTGGGTGAAGCCTTGATGGGAGAGTGGAGCAGAAAACTGGCAGTAAGTAAAGGAGCAGGACCACACAGACCCTGGGAACATCAATCGAGCAACACTATGTTGAATGTTTATCATGTAAGAAAAAAAATGATATAGTCATTTTTTAAAAAAAAAAGCTCTGTACTTTTAAACATCTTTTCTGGTACAAGAGCATTTAGATATTGAGATTTATGAAGGAAAAACAAATTGAAACACAGTGGAATGAGGAAGTTTGGGTCTTAATCCTCTCTCTGTCACTTTTTAAAACAAGAGAACTTGGGTTGATCATCTAGGTTTTCTGAGCTTCAGTTTTACTCAGTCATAATGTAGGAATAATAATACCTCCCTTAAAGGGTAAAAATAATAATTAAATAAAATGATAAGTGTGTGTGTGACACATCTGTTCCCCATGTAACTAGGTGTATTAGTCAGTCAAAGGGGTGCTGATACAAAGTACCAGAACTCTGTTGGCTTTTATAAAGGGTATTTATTTGGGATAGAAGTTTACAGTCACAAAGCCCTAAAGAGCCCAAATCCAGGTACCATAAAAGGTATTTTCTCACCCAAAGTCAATGGCCATGTGTTGAAACAAAATGGCAGGTGATGTCTGTGAGGGTTCAGCCTTCCTTCTTTCCTCTTAAGGCTCTATGGTTCCAGCTTCTTCTCATTTCAGCTGTAGGCTGTCATAAGGCTCATCTCTCTTCCCAGGGCTCGTCTCTTTCTGGACTCAGCTGCTCTGCTTACTCTACAAGGCCAGTTGTAAACTATTAGGCGAATGGCTCGCCTCTCTCCCTGGGACTCCAACATAAAAACTAACATTCCTCTGCCATGTCGTTCTCTCTGTAAGTCCTGACCCACCAAGGAGGCAGGTACTCAATGTCCTACTGACATGGCCGAATCAAAGCCCTAATCATAATTTAATCAAGCAAAAGTGAAACCTCTGAATTTAATACAATCTAATATGCCCAGAAGAACACACCAGTTTACAAACATAATCCAATATCTATTTTTGGAATTCACAAACAATGCCAAACTGCCACACTTGGTTTTAAGGGTTGTCATAACTGAAAATAAAACCTCCCCAATAGATGTAGAACCATATGGAAGAAATGCATAATTGGCTGAACATACTCATTCATGATGCTCGTCTTTCAAGCTCATCACCAATTATGTAATAATTTTTAATATTTGGCTGGCAAGATTTTGCCTGA
This sequence comes from Chaetophractus vellerosus, assembly GCA_004027955.1. NCBI lineage: Eukaryota > Metazoa > Chordata > Mammalia > Cingulata > Chlamyphoridae > Chaetophractus > Chaetophractus vellerosus. The sequence continues at coordinate 21,907 of PVKH010004121.1, forward strand.
TGTCCATCATTTGATTTATAAATTAATCAAGAGACATATATTTTTTATTTTAACAAATGAGTTCAAAAGTCCACTGGGAGTCTTATTTTCAATCAAGTTAGAAAATGTATTTTCATGATTTTCGGTGTGTTTTGAAATGGAGGGGAAGAGGACAGATCTGTGAGGTAGAAAGATGAGAGTCTCACCAAGTGAATGAGACAAGCTCTTTAAGATTTAGCTCAGATAAATACCAGAAACCCTGTGACCCTCACAGGACCCTCCCTTTCTGTTTGCAACTCCTCTATGTGTTAAAGATCTCCAATTAATTGTTACTGATGAGGAAACCACCGCTCATAGGGACTTGGTAATTACATTTCCAACAGTAGGGCAGGAAAGTTTGGAACTGGGCACTTAAGAACCAAGTAAAAGGCTTGCAAAGGCTACTGAGAGAAATTTGTTATGGAGCCTATGAGTGACGGAAGAACGTTTTCTTGAGCCAAGCTCAGATGAGGTTAGACAGCATGAATTTTTCCTGGGAGGTATTTAGCACTATCTTGTTACATACTTCCACATCCTGGCATTTCAGTAGTTAGAGAGAAACTGGACAGAAGGGACAGAAAAATCAAGGGGCTAGAGAATCTAGGACATTGGCAAAGGATAATTACTAATGGTTTTTGTTAAAGAAACAAAGACAGTAAGGAGAATGAAGTTAGGGAACCAGAAGTCACAATGAGGGCTCTTGCTGGTACAAGACATGGACTATGAGATGGATAGGAAGGGAGATGCTTTAGAGGGCAAGATCAGGAGTTTTGGCATCTGATAGACCTGGGTTTGAGTCCTGACTTAGCTATTTGTTTTGTGACCTTAGAAACTTATATAACTTTCTTCAATCTCAGCTTCTTCATCTATAAAATGGGCACTCTCATTCTCCCAATCCCAATGCCAATAACACAGCTTCATTGGATTATACAGTTTTTGTTGAGGGATCTTCCTGGATATAATGGCTGAAATATATAGAAGGAGCTTAATAAATGGTAGATGTTATTACTATCATTATTATATGTGGGTTCTCAGCGATCGACAGGCTTAAAGATGACAAACTGGCAGGGCCAATGAATGGCCAAAATTTGTGGAGATAAAGGTTCTTTGAAGTGAGAAATATAAAGATCTAAGAGAAAGTAAGTAAAAAATATAACAAGCTTATAGATTGTCATAAACTCTATGAAGGAAATAAACAGGGTAATGTAATCAAGAGTAACTGAGTGGGGATGGGGAGTGCTTAAAAGCTGCCAAAGATGGTGGCACATACACATAGATGCAAAACTCTACAGAAAATGTTTTCAGATGATTCTTTGCACTCACATCCTTTTGACATCATTTATCACACAGTATAATTACATAATTGGTATGATCTGTTAAAAGTGGAAATCAGGTTAAGTCACCTTCTGCTTACATTCTTCAGTGGCCTCTTGTAATGGTTTGGCAGTTTTATGTAATTATGAATTCCAAAAATATAAATTGGATCATGCTTGTAAACTGATCTGTTCATTTGGGCATGATTGGGTTTTGATTAGGGCGTTGACTGGGCCTCGTTAGTAGGGCGTTGAACCCCGCCCCTTGGTGGGTGTGGTCTCAAGTGTAAAAAGCAAGGCAGCAGATTTGGAGAAGCAGACTTTTGAGATGGAGTACTGATGTTGGAGTGAGCTGTTCGCCTGATAGTCTACAGCTGGCCTTGTGGAGAGACGCAAAGCATAGAGAGCCTCATGGTCTACAGCTGAACTTGTGGAGGAAACAGAAGCTAAGCCTGTAGAGAAACGCAGCCCCGGGAACAGAGGAACCCAGAAGCCTGACCCTGGAGACATCAGCAGCCATCTTGCTCCAACATGTGGACTTTGGTGAGGGAAGAAATTTATGCTTTGTGGCCTGGTAACTGTAAGCTTCTACCCCAAATAAATACCCTTTATAAAGACCGACCA
>PVKH010004122.1:0-23857 GCA_004027955.1 Chaetophractus vellerosus
TAAAGATAGTGTAGAGCTATATAATAAGTATGTGTATTTTCAATTTTATAGAATCAAACACTGAAAAGACATCACAGAAATTAAGTTATATTTGCTATATTCATAAATCACTTAGAATTGAATCTCTAAAAGACATATTAGATTATATGGGTTCCATATTTTCAATGCATTTTGCCATGGTAAGAAGGACACCTACAGTGGTTTATTTAATCTTAACTCATTCTTTGTCATTTGAACAAATTAGATTTAAGTGTTACAATTCCAGTAAGTTTAAAAATATATGAGTAAAATATATACAATTTAAAATAGACTGTTATGTCTGTGCGGTGTATGTTTATATAGGACAAATATCACAGATGAAATATACTCTGGTTCAGTAAAAAATAGCAGTTATGATTTCAGTCAAGAGGACTGAATCACTAAAACTATCCATTGAGTAGAGTCAAATATTCTACATTTAATTAATAAACTACTTATTCCCTGTTGCAAAGATGGAAAATCAAGGAAAATTACAGATTTCAGTGGTGTCAGGAAATAAAGGAACATTTTGACATTATAAAAAACATTTTTCATCAAGAATTTCTTTTTGGTTTCCACTTAAAGCATAAATTTTCAGTGTATAAAATTTTGTTAATTGAATCTTTATGAAAATGAAATAAAAATGACAAAGTTTCGATTTCAATAAACTTAGTCTCAGAAATATATATTCATGCTTTTATCAACATCCAAGTACATACTTTTTTTTAATTCCATCACTTGAACCTGGAAAACTATACAATTTTAAATGGACAAAATATTTTGTATTCTGCTTAAATTACTGAGAAAAGGGGATATTTTTTTCTGTGTTCATAACTGTTTCCATGCTGCAAAGTTAAATAATGATAATCTATAGCAATACTAGCATTTAGTGCATATAAAAGAGTGTCATCTTTTTAGAAAATCAAATCGGAAATTATTTCCTTAACTTCTAGCATTAGATTAGTTTTAAGATTTGCTAAAACTGCAATTATTCCTCATTAACTGCAGATCCCAAAGCAGAGTTCAGGGATGAAGTATCTTCTTCCTGCAATTAATTATAATTCCTCCTCCTTTGGATAAATGTTAATACAGAGACTCTCATTTCCTACGTCAAAAGGGGAAAAAAAGGAAAAAATGTGCAAAAAGTAAAATGGCATTTTGATTCTTGATTCTGATTAAAAATGGCCTTTTGATTCTTATACTATATTTTATAATAATTACTCTCCACATACTTGTTGATTATAAGAATTTAGAGTTTACAGATATAGTTAAGATTAAATCATTTTGGGCATTTCAGTTAAAATAACTAGTAACTTCAACTGATATAAATACTCTATTATTCCATAATTTAATGGAGTATTGTTAGTCCACAATACATTCAAATTCGATTGATAATGTATAGCTAGACTTCAGAAAAACATTATACTGGGTTTATCATCAAATAATAATAAAGAAATTAAATATCCATGCAACAGGAGGTAAAGAGTAAGGATAAAAGAGTGCCTTTAAAAGAGAAGGCTTTCAGGATGAAAATACTGCAAACTATGAAAAAGTCACTCCTGGGATAAAAACTGTTGGTAAACCTCATGTTCTTCTTGATGATAGCAAAAACATACATTGTTATGGCTGTAGTATAAGCCTTAAAATTGCGAAAAATGTAATAATTGAGAAGCACTAGGATCAGGTAATTGGAACCTGCATTAAGCAATGAGGAAAAGCTATTTTTTATTATGATTGTTCCAGTTGTAAGAAGAATGCACATTTAAAAAGCACAGAGACAAAAAACTGATATATAGCCCATCCCTTATGCTGAAGAATGCAAAATTATATTAAAAATACCCCAAATAATTGTTTGGTTTCTCAAGATATCTCAACAAAAGAGAAGTATTAAGAAGAAATGAATGTGATTGTTTATTTACCACAGAAGTTTAGTTAATCCAATTATATTTATTAAGCATTTTCCATATTACTAAATATATTTCAAAAACTATATCCGAAAGTTAAAGCTATCATTGGACCAACCAACAACGGTTTATTGAACACTTACAGTATGCTTGGCCCTGCAACAGGAATCACAGAAATGCATGCTCATATTAAATATGAATTCTTGTATGTAAAATTCCATTTCATAGTCATATAATTTAATATTATATAAAATGCAAACATCAAATATTTTATATCAGATAATAAAAGGGTTTAATAATTGCTTAGTTAGATAAGCACAAAGCTCCCATAATTAAGCACAAAGCTCCCATAATTTGGCCACAACATCAGAAAATAAAAACAATCTTTGAAAAAGAAAGTAGAAATGATTTAAACACACACACACATATCCACAATAGATAAGAGTAGCTACTAAGAGAAGTAAAATGAACAAAGATATGGTGTGTAAACTTGTTCATGATGAGATATAAATATGTTGCTGATGAAATTGGGCTGTGTTTCAATACTCTGTCAATTGTCTTGAGTGTATACTTAGAAAAACACAACTTGATTTGGCTGATGTAAAGAAAGCGCAATCTGACCCAATTAGCATGTCTGGAAAGAGTGAATGATGGTGATTGTAAGAAAACAAAAATACAAAAATAAGTTGAAGAGAAATAAAGTTTAAGGCATTCTATAATGATGATGTGTCGACAATCATAACTAATACACAGTGATCAACTAAATGTCACGCAAATATCTAAGTGCTTAACACTTATTATTAACTGATTTAAATCTAACTATAACATTATGTTCTGGAAATTTCATTTTCTCCATTTGAAAGATAAGTAAACTTAGGAACAAAAAGGTTATGTATCAGGCTCACGGTCACACAGCAAACAAACCGTGGAGTTGGGATTCCAACCAAAGCATTATGGCCCTGGATCATCACTGATGCAAAACAATGTGAGACTCTTAAGCAATTTTAAGGTTTCTAGTATCCATAATTTAAAAATTAAAAAGAAACACGTGAAATTAATTTTAATAATTTATTTGCTTTATATCTATAGCCAAATAATATCCAAATAATATGATTTTTTTAAAAGATTTATTTATTTTATTACATATCTCCCCTTCCCCCCCGCTGCGGCAACGCGCCGAGACTGGTCACTGCGCAGGCGTGGCCCTCCCCCTTGTGGGCAGCTTCTGCTTCCATTCACGGCCAGCTTTCAGTTCTCCGGTGGCTGGCTGTGCTCCACTCGTGGGCGACCTGCCCTGCCCGTGGCGGCTTTTGCCCCGTCCGTGGCAGCTTTTTGCCCTGCCCACGGCGGCTCTGGCCCGCCCATGGCGGCTTGCCATTCTCAAGGCGGTCTGCCCGCCAGGAGAGGTCCCCGGGAACCGAACCCGGGGCCTCCCATGTGGTATGCCGGTGCCCTATCCACTGGGCTATCGAGCTGGTCCAAATAATATGATTTTAACATGTGATCAATACCAAAATTATTAATGAGATTTGTACATCTGTTTTGCATAGTAGTCATGGTAGATTAAATTGTGTACCCCAGATTGGACAAGTTCTTGGTCTTGGTCCACATTCTGGTGAGTGTGGACCCATTGTAAATAAGATCTCTTTAAGAAGTTACTTCAGGTAAGGTGTGACCCCACTTAATCAGGTTTGTCATTAATTCAAATTACTAGAGTCCTTTACAGACAGAGTAAAAGTCAGAGGAAGCAAGAAGCCAGGAAAGGATGCCACGGTTAGAGCCATATGACAGAAAAGCCAAGAGCCAAGAAGGATTGCTGGTTTCCAGGCTTTGGGAAGAAAGCATCACCTTGCTGAAGCCTCAGTTTTGGATTCCTAGCCACAATATTAGTAGTCAAAAAATTCCCACTGTTTAAGCCAACCCACTGTATAGCATTTGTTTTAGGAGCTAGGAAAATAAAAGTGTAGTCTCAAAATCCAGTATGCATTTTACATACACAACTTAATTTAGATTAGCCATATTTCAATGCTCAATATTCCATGCTGTTCTAGAATATGTGCTTTGAACCCTCAGGCAAATTGCCACTCATGGGAGTCAACGAAGATGGAGCTTTCTAACTCCTGCTCTTGGTTCAAGCTGACCAAATGGTCAATTGAAAGGAAGGATGAGGTCCCTACTTGGGAAAGACCCACCATCAAATTTTTCATCCAGTTCATGGTTTTATTCTGATTGTCAAATCAAAATTTTAATTTTTCTTCTCAATTGTTTTCTTGCTTTTTTAAGAAAAAAATCAATCCCAGAAGGCTTGTGAAACAATGAGTGTTTGGATTTTTGGACCTGCAACACCACAGACTCTCTCTTGCAGATTCTGGCCTTGGAATGCCTAAAATAGATATTTTTCAGTTCACACAACAGAAATATAACATTTATCAGTTACTGCAATGTAAATTGGGCCATCTATTTAAGAATACAGGTAATTATAATATGCAGAAAGTCTATATTTAAAATAATAACTTGAGAAGTTACCTTTACATCTCACTGTTTAAAAAGGCATAACTTTGCATGTATGTCCATACATATAATAAAAAGGTCAATATTCATAGTAAATGGTACAAATGCAAGTAGTCCTCATTTTGCACAGTTCTGAAATGTATGAATTTTGGTTATGACACATTAGTTAAATTATACAACCACACTATGATTCAGTAATTTTAGTTACTATGGTATATTGATTCCGAGTAACTGCTTAAAGCACAAACCTTGCTGCTGGCTCTTCAGTACATAAATTACTATGTAAAAAATAGAAGCACTTCATGATTATTGACCAACCATGTCACTTCTTTAATAGCCTACTGGTAACTCATCACTGAGGGTTATGGATTAAAGAATGTTTTTCACAAAGACCTGTTCAAGTCCTAAACCCTGGTCTTGTGAATGAACTCATTTCTAAATAGGATCTTTGAAGATTGTATTAGTACAGATGAGATCACACTGAATGAGGATGAGCTGTAATCTCATATGACTGGAGTCCTTGTAAGCAGAGGAAATTTGGACACAGTAGTAGGACACAGATGACCATGTGATGGAGGCAGAAATTGATTTATGTTTCAATTGCCACCACCAGAATGCTACCAATTTCAGAGAAAGGTTGGTCCTGCCAACCCCTTGATTTTGAACTTCTGATCTCCAAAACTGTGAGACAATAAAATGCTATCATTTAAGCCAAACAGCCTGTTTTATCTGTTATTACATTCCTGGCAAATTAAGACACTGAGCATCTATTCAGTTCATGCAAAGAAAGTAAAGTATGTGGTTCTATCACCTCTTTGTTTCCCAGTGAAAAACCACGTGAGATATAACAAAAATGGACAGTGAGAGTGGGAATTGGCCAGTAAAATTAAAGTTCAAGACAGAAACTAAAATGGATACAAATCAAAGCTGACTGGAGTTATGGAAGAAAAGTTGATCATGAGAATGTTGACTGCCACATTTTGAGAGGTCCCAGATAAGCAGACAGAGGAACTTGGTTAAGCAAAATTTACTGACATAAATGAGCAAAGGATGATGATATTGCAGAAGAAATGGCACTAGCAAAAAACTGCACTTTAAAGGAACTCAGTGATTTTTTACAACTCTGAATGAACAAAGGATAAAATGTTGGAAACTGATCCAATTTTGGAAAGAAATATGAAAAATTGCCAAGGCATAGAAAAGATGCTCACTTAAACAATCCTCACCTTAAATTATACAAAAGGAAAAGGCAAGCATTGCTCAAACTACTCTTGATATGTATTATTACAAAGAAGGAAATCATTTCATTTTTCAATGTTTTAAACTGAAGTGTACTAAATAAATATTAGCCTTACTATGTTTTCATTTCCCTATATAACTCTAGTGAAGAGAGGTTTTAACGTTTTGACAAAAATGTTTAAATATTATAGATCAATTATAATTTTCACTTGATTAATGAAATCAGTGGTTTGCACAGTTTCAGCTGGCATTGTCATTTTTATGGCTCAAGGTGCCACTTGTTTGCAATTTAAGATATCACTAACATTGATCTCCTTAAGCACTTAAGAATTTTAAAAAATGAATTAAAACATTTGAAATCAACATCCTATCTATTCTGTATGAGATAACAGAAAATTGGAACAACCTGGCAAATGCCATGCTGATAAGAATTTGTGTCATTATTATCTGAGGTAGTAACTAAAATTAACTGTAATAGTTAAGGAGTTTTTGGTAAGACAAAGACAACACAAGGGAAAATGAAGAATCCCCATGGATGCTCCCACTGGATAATTAAGGTCTTTTCTGTTTCTCATAAACAGGTATTCTGCTTTTACTCCCTTTGATATGTACTTCCTTCATTAGTCTCTTCTCTCATTTCTCTCTCTGCCAACTCATTTTAAATAGCACAGATGTAATTAATGGTGGGATAGTGTAATACTCAAACAGCCAATCCATAATGATTTCTACTATATGCCAGATACTTACAGATTAGCAATATAAAGAAAAGAAAATCTCCAAAAGTTACTGTAGAAAAGCTGAAACTTGTGGGATATCTAAAACAAAAGATAAAAGTTAGCATGATGATTCTCTAAATAGGGGATTCTAAAATATTTTCTGAATTACTGTGTTCTTTATAATGTTCATATTCCATTGATTTAATTACTATTTGGCAAGTATGTAATATTTTCATACATTGGAGAAGGGGGTACATTCTAAAATCTTCTTATCAGCTTTCCTACCTTAATGAATTTACTTATTTTGCCTCACTAGTTTATATTTCCTTCCATACTTAGTTTTGGACAAGTACTACTTGTCTATGGTCTTCAGAGTATTTTTTTTTCTTTAATATATTTTTTAAAGTTTTTTAACTTGTATTTTTAGGTAGGCCAAAGAAGTAATTTTTTAAAAACTTTTAAAATATTTTATGCACTTAACATAATCAAAAGTAATCAGTTATACTGGTGCCTGAAATTGATTATCAACTATGTGTGTGTGCTCATTTTTTTTTTTACTGTGACTAACAAGTCATTCGTGATCTGCACCAAAAATGTGTCCATGAATGACATGATTAAACTGAAGTACACATGCTTTGAAGGGATTAATTTGCTGATTAAGTTGTAGTCTCATTTTAGAACTGGTATTCATTTTACTATTAAAACATAATACATAAATAACCTGAAATGACTATAATTTCCTTGCAAGAAATATTATAAGCTATGGAAAGAAACATTGCAAGCAGAAACTGAAATGTATTTCTTCTGGGAAAGTGATACTATTTAACTAATCAACTGTTAATTAATAAATCTATAAAGAGAAAGCTAATAAATTAATTTCATTTTAATGGTGACTATGAATGTTCAGAGAAACTGAAAAGCCAGAAGTCAACAATTATGAATCTAATATGTACCAATATTCTTCATTATTTCCTGATTGTGATTAATGTCCCTGTGGAAATGTTGCCAATTAGAAATGCTAATTTGAATTTTCTTAAGTCCTTATAACTAATACACGTTTTGAGAATTAAGCTGTGAATCATGACCCATGTACATCTATATATAAACCTTCAAATAATACCATACCTAAAATCCTTGCAGAAAACTACTCTGTAATATTTATGAGTTTTTAATATTTAATATAAAACACCATATTCATCTATTGCAAATTTTCTCTGAATTTGTTGATTTGAGGTATTTTAATAGCCTCTTTATGTCCATGAAAATTACTTTCCATTGTAATGTGCAGTTGTGTAGATATATTTGAACTTGTGTGTATATATCTACTAACTTAGTGACCTTCAACAGTCTTTTCTTATGTTGTGATTATGGATTTCCTCTGATTTGTGGTACTTAGAAGGAATTCATATATGGAACAATGTTACATATACCAGTAAACTGGAAGAGTTGATTTGAGGGTTAAGGTGGAGAGAGAATTTGAATGTCTTAAAAATGCCAAGTGAAACAGACTCATAAATAAAAACTTGTGTTCTCTTTTTTTAAATTAAAAAAAAAAAACATATCTAGAAACTTCGAAATAAGTGATATTCATAAAACCACAATAAATAAGCTTTCATATGAGCAAATAGCAAATTATGGAATTACAATTGAATTTTTAAAGAATAATTTATCTAGAAGAGTTATATTTGATGTCCGAGCATATCCTTTCCCTTTCAGGTAACCAACGATTCCCAAGGATTGGAATTGTTCTTAGAGTATCTTTACTAGGAGCTTCTTTAGGACATATCATTTCCATCTTTTTCTTATGTGCATTTTTTAGGAAACTATTTGATGGAAGATTTATTCCCTTGTTGTTTGTATGCACTGAAAATAATTCAATTTGTCTATTATTTAACTGCAAATATATAGTTGTGTATGTAAATTTAATAATGAAATTTTTAATTTCATTTCTACCTAACACTAAATTGCAATTTTCAAGTTGTGATGATTTTATTTTAGATATTCAATATATACCACCCATCATGATGTTACAGATCCAGTGTATAATCTGTGACAAAATGAGGCACTGGACTTCCTCTCATAGATCTGACAAGAATAGTGGGAAATACAAACATTAGCTCAGGTAATAAAAGAAATGCAAATGTGCAACTTTGATAAGAGGTATAAAAGAAAAGTACAGGATGCTCTAACAGTTAAAAAAAAAAGTTTCCTTGAGGAAGTTATACATTAGATAAGAGGTAAAAGCAAAGAAGTGATGTAAGAACATTCCTAACTCTGGCAGCAAAAAATGCTCAAAGTACAAAGGACTGAAATAAAGCCAGCAATTAGGAGCCCAGAGAAAGACAGCAATCACAGGGAAAGATGCAGCTGGGTTTGGAGGTAGAGATGAGGCAATGTAGAAGCCAGACAATTAAGGAAATTATTGCTATATTAAGGTTTATATTTCAACCCAAGACTAATGAGAAGTCACAAATTTATTTTTTTAGCAGCATAAAGATGGTGCAATATTGGCATTTCAAAAAAGAATTCTTTCTGTAAAAGGGACAAGAATGGAAGAAGACAGTTATGAGGTACGTAGAACATGTATTGTGTCCTGCATGTTATGAGGTCCACATAACAGGTTATGAGGTCAACATAGCAGTTTCTTGGCTTGGGCTACAATGAATTATGGCAACAGAGATAACTGGATGATATCCAAAGATAATTTTATTTAAGAGGATACATTGCATAATTTGTCAATAGCTTGTGTATGGGACGGTGAAAGAATGGGAGATGTCAAGGATAAAGCCAAGATGTCTGTTTGGGTAATAGATGAATTACAATGCTATTCATAGACAAAATATTGGAGGATGGGACGTTTGGGGAATGGAGTGTTATAAGAACTACTCTGAGAGAAAGGCATCTGATTAACAACTACAATTGGAGCCATAGGACAGGAACAAATACTGTCAAGCAGTGTTACTGTAAGATTAGACTGCTCAGGACACGGCCCTACAACCTAGAGGGCCCCATGCTTCAGGGCGTCTTCCTTGAAATTCTCAATTTCCGCTCGATTGTTCAGACTGGCCAGGCATAGGCTTGCTCTTCAGATGAAGCAAGGATCAAGATCCATATGGCCCGCTTCCCATGTTTCTCCCCTTCATGGCACTCTCCTCCAATCTCTAAGAAGGAATAAATAAATGTCCTGAAGAGCTCCAGATCTTGCAGCTCTGGGATCTTCTGAAAGCCCAGTGTACTGGCTGGTTCCAGGAAGTGGCCTAGTGTACAGATCACTCCTCCTGACCAGTGTGGGAATAGTTTTGTAGAATTGTGTTATTTTGGATCACCAGAATTGTGCTGGCCTGTTGATCTTATAAATGGGGACATGGCAAAATATTTTCCTGGGCCTCCCTGTCCCCAATCCCCAAACAATCTTAAGGACAGTTCTATAGCCAAGACCAGTGGGATAATTTATGATCCATTAAAAAGTCAACAAATGGGTTCAAAGCAATGTCAAAGGGGTAAGATTTTTGAGAAAAGTGTTTCCTGGGCTGGAAGGAAGGAGACTCATTTTGTGCCAGAATATTAATTAATTCCAGGATCATGGCTAGAAACTAAGGGGTGAATATGGCAGATTTGACACTTAGGTAGAAGACAAATCTTGATGATGTAGGTTTCCTTTTAATCTGCTTACAGGATCCTCCTGTACCAAGAGAGAGTTCTGAAAAGAGCAGACTTCTGTGAAATTAATGGGATCACTGTATATGAGTCTCAACATGATGGCTCAAAAGTTGAATGAGCTAGGATATCTCACAGAAAATATGTAGGCATCTTTGTTTTATTATCCATACTAATGCATAATGAACTTCATGATTTCTAGCATCTTTTCAGTGTAACATTGTTTTTGTTCCTGCATCCTCAGTACTTTAAAAAGTGGGTTCAGTACAGCCCACCCTAATATATTAACTGGCTTCAAGCAGGACTTGCAAGAGCTGTTCGTGCAATAGAAGATTCAGTAATAGAACATGTGATGAGAATTAAAGAATTAAACTAGTTTCATCCCAAGTAAGAATTGCTGCTTTATTTATCCACATTCATGGGAAGGCAAGGGTGAAGTTGAGTATTAATTGGAGAGGAGCTTATATGCACTTAGTTATGTGCCAGATTGTGTTTTTCAATGAAGTCCACACCAATCAAAATCCCACCCCACAAGATCCTCTTACAATGTATCCTGGAAACTTTTTAATCAAAAGGTAATAGCTGTATTCCTTATCCTTGAATGTGAGTTGGCATATGTAGTGACTTGGCCAACAGAACGTGGCAGAAGTGATTTTCCATGTCTTCTTCTGAGAGTAGACCATAAAGTATGATATGGTCTCTGCTTATCTAACTACCTATCTCTCTCTCTCTCTCTCTACTGATGTTGACTGAACATAATATCACTCTTAGTATTCTGAGAAAAGCCATGTATTTATGACTTCTACTAGCATCAAAGCAGGTGGTACTATGAATTACCATGACTTATAAAATGAAGATAATTGTACATGTTAATGGATATTTATCCAAAAACTGAAAGGAAAATTTAACTAAATTATTGGTACAGGAAATTCTACTAGCTTAGCCATATATTTTCTAATATATAAGATTAAATAAATATTTAAAATTAGTTTTAATATTCAAAATGAATTTTTATTCAAATGACATTATTCTAAGAAATCTACTAAATCTCCTACCATTAGGTAGATTAAATCATAATTAAATATTTTTCCCTCTTTAAGGCTGGAATAATTGCACAAACTTTCATACAAAATATTTTACTTACCACTTAGTGAAGAGTCCTCCTAAGCAATTCCTCCTAAACAAGCACTTATTCCTTCTCATATAGAGAGAATCAACAAAAAAGACCCTTTCCAACACAGGAAATCCCCCTCACTTAATGCTGAAAACACAGTGCAAAAACTTACCCATTCTATGCACAAATAAATATGTCTAACAAATTCATTCCTTAATTCATATCTTTGTCCATTACCAAATGTTTATTGAATATTTATTTTGTTATTCCCTCTTTAACTACAATAAAGACAGTTGTCTAAAACTAATACTTTAATTAATGGAGAGCACATATATGAACACTAGTTTTCAAGGAACTTCTCATGCACATATTCAAAGCATTTTAAAAGAAGGGAAAAATTTGTCATGAAGAGTCTTCTGGGAAGATGGCAACAGCATAGGTAGGCAGGGCTCAACTCTCTCATAAAATCAATGGAGGAAGGGCAAAATGCTATCCAAGAGGATATGCAGACCAGGAGAGAACTCTGCACTTCCCAGGAAAGTAAAAGACAGAGAGACTAAGAAGCCAAAATGAAATTTGTGAGTTACTAGTCACCATGGCGAGGAATAGCATCCATCTACATTGAAGGCAGAAAGCCTGGGTAAAACCTGTAGCTCACTGCTGCCAACTAAAAGTGGAAGAGACATCTTCCTCCCCGGGAAGAAGGTGCATGTGGTAAAGGGCAGAGGGTGGTTTCTCTTCAGTAAATTTGGCCACCAGCGCCTGCTTTGAATATTGGCTCTGGCCAGACTAGGATCACCAGCAAGTGGATGTTGAAAGAGTTACCTCTGTGGAAAGACTGTCGATGACCAACATCTGCTGGCCTGCCTAAAAGTGCAAGGAGAAAAACTGCATTTAGGTGTCTCTTGTCCCTTTGATCTGGTCAATACCCCATTAGTGAAGCCTTGGTCCTATTTTGATAACTTAAGGTAGGCTATGTTAAAGACTTAGAATAAGTTGAACCAAAAATGAAAGAAGAGCCATGAAATAAACATACTAGACAAGAGAGAAAATATGACCATCAGAGTAAATTCATCAACATATTCAGATGCGTAGACATCAGCAAAAAATTACAAGCCATACTAAGAAACAGGAAGATAGGGACCAGGAAAAGGAGCAAACCAAAAATCCTGATGAAACACAGAATCTAAGACAACTAATCAATGATAATCACACAAATCTCCAAAATCAATTCAAGGAGTTGAAAGAAAACATAACTAAAGAGATAAAGAATATTAGGAACATATTGGGTGAGCATAAAAAATAATTTGAAAGCATGCAAAGAAAAGTAAGAGTATATGGGAATGAAAGACACCATGGTTGAGATTAAAAATATATTCAAGGCATATAACAGCAGATTTGAATTGATGGAGGATAGAATTAGTGAAATCGAGGATAGAACATCTGACCTTGAAAGGACAGGAGAATAGAAAAAGAAAAGAATGGGTAAACATGTAGCATGGTCTCAGAGAATGTAATGACAATGTAAAACATACAAACACACATTCTATCAGTGTCCCAAAAGGAAAAGAGAATGGAAAACGGGAAGAAAGAATATTTGAGGAAATTAAGACTGAAAATTTCTCAACCCTTATTAAAGACATAAATATCAAAATCCAAGGACAATGCACCCCAAACAGAATAAATCCTAACAGACATACTCCAAGACACATACTATTCAGACTGACAATTCCAGAGATAAAGAGAGGATTCTGAAAGCAGCAAGAGAAAAGCAATGTATCACATACAAGGCAACCTCAATAAGATTAAGTGCAGATCTCTCATCAGAAACCATGGAGGTAAGTAGAAAGTGGTATGATGTATTTAAGGTACTGAAAGAGAAGAATTGCCAGCCAAGTATTCTTTATCCGGCAAAACTCCTTCAAATATGAGCGTGGATATAAAGTCTTCATGGAAAAACAAAAACTGAGAGAGTATGTTACCAAAAGTACAGATTTACAAGAGATATTAAAGGGAGTGGTATACCTTGAAAGGAGAAAACAAAGCTGAAAGACTTGGGGAAGAGTGTAAAATTGAAAATTATTAGTAAGGGTAATTTAAAGGCTAAAAAGACAGACAACAGTATGATATCACAAAAGAAAGCCAAAGGATAAAAAGGATGAAGTAAGTGATGACTTTACTGGGATAACATTGACTGTTAATGGATTGAATTCCCCAGTCAAAAGACATAGACTGGCAGATAGGATTAAAAAATCTAATATGAGCCATTTATATGCTTTCCAAAAGAGACTCACTTCAGATGTAGGTCACAACCAGGTTGAAAGTGAAAGGTTGGAAAAAGATATTTCATGCTAAAAGTAATCAAAATGGATCTGGAGTAGCAAAACTAATATCACACACAATATATTTTAAATGTAAAACTATTACAAGAAAAGAAGAAGGTCATTACATATTAATAAAAGGGACCATTCTCACCAAGAAGAAATAACTATAACAAATATTTATGCTTCTAATCTCAGTACCCCAAGATACATAAGGAACACATTGGAAACCTGAAGGTAGAACTCTCACTTCCAGTCTTTAAAGCATGTTACTTAGATACACTGGTAAAAAATAGCATTGTACTGGCATAAAGATAGACATATTGACCAATGGAACTGAATCAAGAACTCAGAAAGAGACTCTCACATCTATGGTCAAGTGATTTTTGACAATGCAGTTAAGCCCACCCAGCTGGGCCAGAAAAGACTATTCAACAAATGGTGCTAGGAGAACTGGGTACCTAAATTCAAAAGAAAAAAAGAGAACTCTTATCTTACACCTTACACAAAAATTAACTCAAAATGGATCAAGGGCCTAAATATAAAAGCCACAGCCATAAAACTTCTAGAAGAAAATGTAGGGAAACATCGTCAAGATCTTGTGGTAGGTGATAGTTTCTTAAACTTGATACCCAAAGCATGAGCAATGAAAGAAAAAATAGAAAATTGGTACCTCCTCAAAATTAAATACTTTTGTTCTTCAAATACTTCATCAGGAAACTAAAAAGGCAGCCTATTCAATGGGAGATAATATTTGGAAACCACATATCTGACAAGGGTTTAATATCCATGTTAAATAAAGAATTCATACAACACATAGGTAAAAAGACAAGCAACCCAATTAAAAATGGGCAACAGTCTTGAATAGACATTTCTGCAAAGAGGAAATACAAATGGCCAAAAGGCACATGAATAAATGTTCAACATCACTAGCTATTAGGTAAATGCAGATCAAAACTACAATGAGATACCATTTCACACCTTATAAAATGGCCATCATCAAAAAAAAATCCAGAAAACTACAAGTGCTGGAGAGGATGTGGAGACCTAGGAACTTTCCTTCACTGTTGGCGGGAATGTAGAATGATACAGCTTCTGTGGAAGTTAGTTTGGCTGTACCTCAAGAAGCTGAATATAGAACTGCTGTATGATCCAGCAATCCTGCTACTAGGAAAATATTCAGAATAACTGAAAGCAAGGATGCAAACTGACATTTGCACACTGATGTTCAAACCAGCACTATTCACAATTTCTAAAATATGGAATCAGCCCAAGTGTCTATCAACTGATGAATGGATAAACAAAACGTGGTATATACATATAATGGAATATTATTCAGTGGTAAGAAAAAATGAAATAGGGATGCATATGGCATCATGGATGAATCTTAAGGATATTATGTTGAGTGAAATTAGCCAGATACACAAGGACAAATATTGTATGGTCTCACTAACATGAACTAAAAACAACGAGTAAACTCATGGAAGTAAACTCTAGAATACAGGTTATTAGGAAACCGAATGTGGCTTGAGAATGGGTGCTGATGCTCAATGTATGTAGAATTTTTAATAAGGTTTACTGTAAAGTGTGGATATGAATACACTTGATGGTAACACATTATAGTGAGTATAACTAACATTGCTGATTTATAAAGGAGATTGTGGGTGAGAGGAGTAGTCTGTGGAAGTAAACGTCAATTAAAAGGAAACTAGAGAATAATCTAGGGTATGTATAAAATAGTGATTTCGGTGGTAGATGAAGATTGAGGTTAATAGCATAAATATAAGAATTTTCTTCTTTTACTAAGTGTTTAGAATTTAGTGATACACAGGAAAATTACAACTAATGTAACTTATGAATAATAGTAATATTGTAATGGTTTTTTGCAGCAAAAAATCAATTATAAGAGGCAACTATAAGGGACATAAGGATATAAGCAAAACATATCAATTATAAGAGAGAACTATAGGGGATATAAGGAGGTATGGGATTTTTCCTTTTGGAGTAATGAAAACATTCTAAAATTGACTCTGTGATGAAAATGAGACCCACTGAGTGTATACTTTGAATGGATTGTACAAAACATGTGACTGTATAACACAGGGAATCCAGTGGTGGAAAATGGACTTGGTTAACAGGACTGATATGAGAATGTTCTCTCATGAACTATAACAAATGTATAATACTAATACAGGATGTTAATAATCGGGGAAAATACACCAAAAGTAAGATATGGGCTATAGTTAGTAGTAATATTTTGACGGCTATTTCATAGTTTGTAACAAATGTTTCACAACAATGCAAGTGTTGGTGGTGGGTGACGTATGGGAACCCTGTATAATGATATGCATGTTTGTTTTGTAAGTTCACAACTTTTACATACACTGATTGTTTATATATGTTCATGTGTGAATGATACCTTTCACTAAAACTTAAAAAAGAAAAAAATAAATAAATAAAAGGAAGAATCTTTTATTTTAAAACCATTCGTTCTTTAACACCGATACATAATTAAAAGGATGAATTGCATTCTATATTTTAAGATATTCTATCTAGAGTGACCTATTCAAGTGTCAAATAATTATGAGGCTAACTTGTACACTTGAATGTAACACCCAGTTTCAAATGTTTTTCTCAGAATGATAACTCATTTGTATTGGAATCACATGTATTATATTATTCTCTTTATACTCAAAAATGTCTCAAAAAGCAGTTGTAGGGAGCCAAGGTGACTCAGTGGTTGAGTGCCAGCTTCCCACATACAAGGTCCGGGGTTCAATCCCTGGCCCCAGTACATTAAAAAAAAATAATAATAATAATAAAGCAGTTGTATATGATTATTTGCATCATTTTTCTGATTTAGGAAAAAATGTTTTCTTAGGATAGCTCTGTTTATTAATAAAACTATATGTCTTTCTATTTTAAGTAGTTTTTTTGTTCAAACCAAGTAATAAAGAACTGCTCAGTTATTCAGTTTAGAATAAACTTGATAATTAATAGTTAGCATTCACAATTTAAAAGGTTTTTATGAAAGAAGATTTTATGTGTACCCATAATTAAAGATATTAGGTTATAGACATATTTGGAAATAAAATGACATAGTTGTGAAATTGCCAGTAAGAGGCAGAGAAGTTAATCACCTACATATACAAAGTGTACCTGAAAACCTATAGGATAAAACAGACTCTAACTGTAAGTTATAGCCAGGCCATATACTTACCTGACAAAATAACCTTCAACTGTAAACTACTAATAAACTATAGATAAGTGAGTGGTGCCACATAATTTTTTGCAGGTAGCTACTATTTTTTAACTTATTAAAGTATATCACTCATACATAAACATACATAAAAAATAAGTGTATAGGGACAGGCCGTAGAGCCTGGTGGATAAGGGTGCTGGTATACCACATGGGAGTCCCTGGGTTCGGTTCCCGGGGACCTCTCCTAGCGGTCAGGCCGCCTTGAGAAGGGCAAGCCGCCATGGGCAGGGCAGGTCGCCCGTGAATGGAGCGCAGCCAGCTACCTACGAACTGAAGCAAAGCTGGCCATGAATGGAAGCAGAAGCCGCCCACAAGCGGGGCAAAGCCACCTGCGCGGTGACCGGTGTCAGCACGTCCCCGCAACGGGGGGAGACAAAGCAGACAGAGAGGAACACAAGAATGGACACACAGCAAGAGCAAGCAGAAGGGGAGGGAATGTAATAAAAAAAAGTGTATAGTAATAGTTGTGAACTTACAAAATAAACATGCATAACATCATACAGGGTTCTCATACTCACCCTACCACCAATACCCTGCATTGTTGTGAAACATTTTTAACTAATGATGAAAGAGCATCCTCAAAATATTACTACTAAACAAAGTATCTTACATTTGATGTATTTTCCACCAACCCACCCTATTATTATTTTGTTATATCATTTTTACATGAACATACAAAAACAGTAAGTGTATAGTAAAAGCTTTGAACTTACAAAGCAAACATTCATAACATCATACTGGGATCCCATACATCAACCCACCACCAACACCTTGCATTGTTGTGAAACATTTGCTACAAATTATGAAAGAATATCATCAAAATCTTACTATTAGCTATCATCCATATCTTACATTTGGTATATTCCCCCCCCAACTTACCCTATTATTATTTTTAAAATATATTTTTATTACAGAAGTTGTGAACTTACAAAACAATCATGCACATGTGCAGAATTCTTATGCAACAACTCTCCATCAACACAACACACCATGGTGAAACATTTGTTACAGATTATGAAATAATATTATCAGACTATTACCATTAACCATGGTCCATAGTGTACATTTGGCACAGTTTTTCAATACTCCCCCAGTATCAACACAGTACATCTTTGGCACAGATGCATGAATATTACAGTATTGCTGTTAACTACATCCATAGGTCACTCCAATTGTATTTTTCCCATGCTTCTCCACATTCCCACCACCCTGCAATAATGACGTACATCTGCTCTAGCTCACAAAGGAAATTCTTACATCAGTACCAACAACCACAATTCTCATTCACCTCTGGGTTTACTGTATTATTCATTCCCTAGATTATTCTCTAGCAGTGTCACGTAAGTTTTAAAGAAGGGTATTATCTATTCTTGTAACACCCAATACTTAGAACCTACTATGGGCCAGACTTTGTCCTCAGATTAGGAATACATCATGAACAAAAGACCAAAAGACCTTCTTCTTTTACAGAACTAACAGTTCAGTGGTGAGAAACAGGAAGTAAGCAAGCAGACAAATGAAATAACTTAGAATACTTCTGATGATGGTAAATGCTCTGAAGAAAGTCTATTGAAGAGGGGAGTGTTGGGTAGCAGGGCTAGTGGTTTTTTTTATTTTCAGTAGGTCCTCATGGAAGGCTTCAATGTTAAAATGACATTTGAGAAACAAACTGAAGTAGGTGAAAGAAAAGTCATGCTCATATCTGGTGAGAGAACATCGAGACAGAGTTTGCCTAGGAGGCTGAAGTAACACCACACTCAACAGTGTGACTGTACATGAAATAAAAAGGGAGGAACTGGAAGGAGTTGATTCTGGACAACTTATTCTTGAGCAAGAAAAAAGCCGTCAAAGGAACTAATAGATTTGATTTAGGTTTTAAAAGGGTCATTCTAGCTCCTCTAATGATATAATACATTGGGAGTGGAGTGTGGAGGGGATCAGCATTGTAGCTACAAAAAGACATGTTATTTATTGAAAATGAAATAAGACTTGGCATGTCTACTGATGATAATACTTTATTTTTATTATTTGCTTAGATATTTAGATGCCTTATTCCAAATATACACGAACAAGGATGCCCATGCATACCCTTTGACATTGCATGTTTTAGAATAGTTCTCAGACTGGTCCCCCAGACCTAATGAAATTTTGAATGTGTTTTACTGGCCCCATAATAGGCACAAGAACCCTAATAACAACAAAAACTGAATTAGACAATTTTAAACAAAGAATTATCACATTAAAATTTGCATGCCTTGAATATTTAAAAAATCAGCAGTTCTTACAGTACTAGACATGAAGAAGCATGGAAAGGAAGAGAGAGAGAAACATTTTCCTAGAGAAACAATCTATAAAGTAGTGCTTCTCAGCCCTTAGTGTACATGCACATCACCTGGGCATTTTGAGAAAGGCAGATTTTGTTTCTGCAGGTCTAGAGTGGGATCTGAGATTTTGCATTTCCAAAAAGCTTCCAGTTCTGCTGATGCTGTACATCCTTGTATCAAAGTTTGAGTGGAGAGCTGCTAGAGATAAGTAGCAAGTAACCCTGTCCCCCCACATTCTCATATTCCTATGAGATATTCGTTGTTGTGGTTACTGTCTTTATGTTCGTTGGCTTTTTGAGTTTGTATCCCCTAATTTGAGATGTGGTCTCAGCTAAAATAAATAAATATAGAGTGGGCATTTTTAAACTAGGAGTTGTAAATTAATGCACACAGGAACTATAAACTCAGAAGAAAAAAAAATCCTGTTTTATCATTCAAATGCATCTTAAGGTTTAAAATGTTGGATTTATTGTTGCAGAATAGTTGGACCAATTTTTCAGTGTAGCCAGTTGACTTTTAGAAATGCAATGCTAGTCAGCTTCGATACACTTTGTAAAAAGCACTGATAAATCTCAAAGGATTAAGTGCTGGAGTCAATCACTGAACAGTGTAAACATAGAGGGGAAAAAAAGGGAAAGCAGAGAATAGTTTTGGATATCATGCTGCAAATCCATGCTCCAATTCCAGTTTCAGACATAAAGTCATTCTGGCATAGGCATTTTAGTTTCAGTTGGAAATGGATGTTCAGAGAAATATTCAGCCTTGTTACATCAATATCTGTAGTGAGAGGAGCCCAGGGAAGTTACAGAAAAAAAGTGTTTTTTAAATGTGATTCTTTATTGTGGGCTTTGATTGCCTCTAATAGCCAGCAGATGGGATAGATACATTAGGGAGAGAAAAAGCTCATAGAAATTTTGGGGCCAAAATAAGTGATTTTACTATAAATTGCATCATAGCTTTGAAAATAGCAGTATTCTTTAGGGAGAAATTTTCCAGAAGGCAAAAATTTTAAAAAGGTATGTTTCATTTTTTTAACAGTGATTGCTCCCCAAAACTTCTATTTCGGTAAGTTTTAAATTATATTTTCAAATAAAGATTCTATTTCCTTGCAAAGCACAACTTCTCTAGTTCTAAAATCCTTGTACTGATGGGAGGGTTTTGAATGGCCAGTTTTTGCTAAATAAATAAATAAATAAAATAAAAAACAAATGAAACAAACAAAAAACACACGAGAGATTACTACAATATGGCTAAACACCTAATTGTAAACCTATGATCCCTGAAGCCTAAAGAATACTACCTAAGAATTTCTTTGGTTTAACCATATGTGCTAAAATAAACAGTTTTGCCAAACGCTGAATGACTTAATGTTAAAATCAACATCCCCCAAAGCTGATCCTGAAGAATAAAAAATCCTAATCACAAAATGAACTTCTGGTATGCAAGATAATATAATTTTTTTTCTGTACAGAATATGATTAATCATCGTGATTGTTATATATGATTTGGAATTTTTCCACCACATGAAAATCTGAAGTATCAAAGATGACATTCTGTTTTTAAATCTTGCTCTAAAAGTGTAAAAATTTCCTATGGAGAATTTTTTTTCTTGAAAACGTATGGTACACAAATGCAATTACATATAATATGAATATAGTTATTGAAGATTGCATTGTTTGTTGTCCTGAATATCACTAAGTATATCCAAAAATTTGATATCAATTAGAATTATGATCTAATGTAAAATCTAGTATTATGGCATTGTATAACACGTTCTTGGCTTCATAAGGATGTAATGCTCCTACGAAAGTGATGTAGATAATATGCTTTTTAAATGTTTTTATTAATTGTTAATCTGTAGATACATTTAATTAATTGAAAGCTATTAATATATACAAGTTAAAACATGCTATTATTTAATATGGCATCATATTCTTTCTATATGCAATTACAGTTGCAAATCTCTTTATAGAACTTTAACATATAAAACCCATAAGAAAATAGAAGATATTAACTTCAAGATAAATCTAGAGAGCTTACATGTATTTGAAGGCAATATTCAGACAGTAAGGATAAATGCAATGATATGGCTTATTCCTGACATTTTACTTTAATTAGTTATACCAGTTTCCTATCATGGATCACATACAAGATCAAATTTGCCAAAAAGGATGCTAAAGCAAGACCTTCAGCCTTCTGGCCTTCCAAAGACAAAAGCTAAACCCAAACAAAAGATTCTGATCTGAATTTCAAGACCAGGATCTAAATTGGATGGGTCCTTAATACATTATTCAATAATATCATAATTTCTTCTCTCACTGTATTCTGAGTCCTGTCTAAGCTACTCAGATAGCAGTATCTCTCAGATCCCCAACAGGAAAGAGATGGAACACTCAAATTAAAACAACAGGATACTTTATGTACAAAGGAACTAATTATAAAGTTGTGGGAGAGGCATAGGGGAGGCATAAGGGAGAGTTCAGGACCCGAGAAGGAGAGAGAATGGTGTGGAGTAGGCTATCATGATAAGAACTGTGACATGAGGTCACAATACAGCCTCAAGGAAGGAGTCAGGTGAATTAATATTCCAAACTTTTACTATCCTTCAAGCTCTTGAAAGGGCTTCTTATTGACCAATCTCAACTGGATGCAGTACATATCCATTTCCTGGGAAAACAGAAGGGTGTAGGAGATTGTAGAAGGGGTATGGAGGGCAGAAGGGAGAAGACCAAATAAACCTTCAGAAGAATATGGAAATTGTACTTTGTTTCTTTCCACAACCTGACATTTCATTTATAGTGTTAGTGATTATCTGGAAAGCTCTTAGGGGAAAAATAAGCATGACTAAAGTTTTAGAGACAATGTAACTTCTCATGTAATTCTTGTTCCCTTTCTGGAAATAAATGTTACAATATTACACTATATCTTAAAAATGGTAAATATCATCCAAAGGTTGGATTAATTTTTGCATTTGGAAAAAAAGTAGATAATATTATTTCAGTCTGAGAGAAAAAGTCAGCAGGCTATAAATACACTGAATTATATTTTAAAAATTAAACTAGGAAGAAAATTGTGTGTGTGTGTGTGAATGCATATAAAACTGTTGGCTTTGTTCACATATTCTGGTTAAATTAATTGTTCATTTGTTTTAGCACTCATTAAGCACCACAACCACACATCTTGATATTGAAACATTTTCAAAATGTCTAATTACATTTCTAACATTGTTGCATCTGTTACACTGACGCACCCTGCATTTCTCTTTGAAGATCCTGATCCTGCAGCACCTTAATATCAACAGTATGGATCCCAAGTATTGTGCTATATACAAATGATGCTAGTGTAGGCAAATGAGATAAACTTGTCCTAACCATGTAAGGCATAACATATAATTTGAAGAGCTGTGTACTGTATGCATGCAATTCTGCCAGTTAAACATTCCCTTGGAGGTAGGATGTAAAATGTATAACTTCATTTATTCCTGTTTCATGAATACACCCTTCATGTCTGCAAACTGAGCTGTTGTATCAATGAAACAAGATTCTGCATTGTTTTCCTTGTTTACCCTCTGTATGACCAAAGTTTGCTTTAAGATTCTTTTATACATTTTGCCATGCAAAGTATCCTTTGAAAATTCAGTAATTTATGTGCTACTTCAACTTCCATACCTTTACTCACATATTATCTCATTTAGAGTAACTATGTTGACTGAATACAAAGCACATTCTATCCCATTTTTAAAAATATGGTCTCACATCTTATACTTAAGTCATATGAGAAAGGCTTCTATGTATTCTTGTAAGAAGGTTATTCTGCAAGTGAAATATTGGAAGCCTTTTAATAATTTCCTTTAAAGTATTCTAGGTACATTAAATTAAAACAGAATGCTTTATATGGTTTCCATAAACTTCATGATAAATTAATTTCCCCATATATGGTTTTCTGTAATACACTGTATATGTAAAGTAACAGATTTACTACCAAATTGAAAACAATGAGATGGCATTGATGTTCAAGAAAATGTTGATTAGTAACTGGAAACTAAATTTTATTCATTGTACTAGGAGTCTTCAGAGATGTCTTCAGGTACCTACAACCCTATTTCTAGAAATCTGGTCTTATCCATACCAGAGTCCTGCTTCACATAACCCCATCCTTCTAGCCATGACAGTGGAACACTAGTGAAAACGTGATGAGAAAATGAGTCCATTCAGTTGTTGGCCAGAAGACTGTGGCTTATAAACCCAACTGGAATTGGGAGAAGTCAGGCAAAATGGACTTGAGATAGAAATTGGGCTTGAACAGGCAAGTAAGAAGCCAATATAAACAAGTTTGGGAATCCAGCCAGGGGAGAGATAACCAGAGCAGATGGGCAGAGAGAGACATTTCATGACAGAAAGGATGGAGATGAGAGAACGTCCAGTTCCTGAGATACCAAAGACCTTCACTTTGACCCAGGGCCCTGAGCACATATATACTTTCATTTCATTTCACTCCATTCCTTGTAAAAAAAAAAGACTCTTAGCTAAAACATGATAATGTTTAATAATAATAGCAACAACAACAGTAACAAGAATAAGAAGGAGAAGAGGGAGAAGGAGGAGGAGGAGAGGAAGAAGAAGAGATTTTTTGCTTGGCTTTAACTTGGCCAAGTATATCTTTAGTAAAGATATTAAAATTTCAGGCTTTCAGAATCCTATGTTAATGGAAGAACATTAACCATTAATCAAAGATGCTAACTAAAGAGTAGATAAGAAGTGCGTAGGTTACTGTGGTAACTATAAAATCACA
>PVKH010004123.1:9990-24023 GCA_004027955.1 Chaetophractus vellerosus
AAAAACATGGAGGACTGCTGCCCGCAAAACATGGAGCGGAGCCCCCCGTGGAAACGGAATGGAGCCACCCTCGAACGGAACGAGCCACCGCCGTGGAGGGCCGACTCGGCGCGTCGCCGCAGGGACGGGGGGAGACAAGAAGCAGACATAGAAAAACACAGAAGAATGGACACACAGCAAGAGCAAGCAGAAAGGGGGGGGGATATGTAATAAATAATAAATAAATCTTTAAAAAAAATAATGAAGGAGAAATTAAGACATTTACAGATAAACAAACATAAAAAAATTGTCACTTCTAGACCTGCCCTACAAAAAATGGTTAGGGGAGAATTTCATGCTGAAATGAAAGGACACTAGATGGCAACTCAAATCCATATGAAGCAATAAAGGTGAACTAATAGTATTATGAAAAACAGTTTAAATATATATATATATATATAGTTAATTATTTTATCAGT
Source organism: Chaetophractus vellerosus (assembly GCA_004027955.1). Classification (NCBI taxonomy): domain Eukaryota; kingdom Metazoa; phylum Chordata; class Mammalia; order Cingulata; family Chlamyphoridae; genus Chaetophractus; species Chaetophractus vellerosus. The sequence continues at coordinate 10,449 of PVKH010004123.1, forward strand.
TTTAAAAGACAACTGCATAAAGCAATGATTATAAAAGTATTTTATAAGCCTATTAATGTATTAAGATGTAATTTGTAGGACAAAAATATTACAAAGGAAGAGAGAAAGAATGGAGTTATATAAGAACAAAGTTTTTGTATACTATACAAATTAAATTGGAATTAATCTGGCTAGATTGTTACAAGTTAAGATGTTAATTGTAATCCCCAGGGCAGCTGATAAGAAAATGATTTTTAAAAAATTTGCAGTAAAAGAAATGCCAGGGGAATTAAAGAGGTACATTGGAAAATGCCTATTCAACACAAAACAGAAATTGGGGATAAAAAAGACATAAGAAATACAGTAAAAAAAAAACAACTAGTAAAATAGTAGATATAAATCCTACTTTATCAGTAATTGCATTAAATGTAAGTGGATTAAACACACTGATCAAAGGCAGAGATGGGGAAAATGGATTAAAATAAACAGACAAGATCCAACTATATGCTGTCTATAAGCAACATACTTTAGAGTCGGACACAAATAGGTTAAAGTAAAAAGATGGAAAAAGACATACCATACCAATGGAATTTAGGAAAGAACTGGAGTGGGTATACTAATTTCAGACAAAATATATTTTAAGAAAAAAATTATTCTAGAGGCATAGAAGGACATTTTTTAATGATAAGAGGATCAGTCCATCAGGAAGATGTAATAATTATAAACATATACACCTAACAACAGAGCCCCAGAATATAGGAAACAAAAACTGAAAAAATTGAAAGGAGACATAGAGAACTTATCAATAATACTTAGGGATTTCAATATAACTGCTTTCAATAATATATAGAATAACTATGCAGAGATAATCATCTTATCCAGAATTGCAAAACACTGGGTGATTTAGAAACAGTTGCGGAGATCTACCAATCAGTATGGTAATTACTAAAGATAAATTGATGTAATTATAAATAAAGGCTGCATAAGAACAGACAAGATATTCATTTTCTCCCACCTATATGATTAGACTTTTCCACATTGGTAGTGAGGGTTTGATCCAAGAATTTAAAAGATAGAAAGAGTATATAGGAAATATTCTCCTACTAGATACAGTGCATGTTTGTGATAGCGTGGGCATGTGTGGGGTGTGAAATATGGTTTATATCTATTTTTAAACCATTATAGTATTCAGTAGAAAGTTATATACATGGAAAACCATCAGTAGCAACTCTTGCTTGTAAAATCAAGAACACACATGCTGTCCTAATATTACAGGATTTCTATTAGTTCATCAGCTATTTCATCCACATTTTCTATGACACCTCTACATATAGCACAAGTTATAGTCAAACTGCCTATGGATGATTCCTTGGCCACACTTTGAGCTTTAAAGACCAAGGATAGAACCATGGGAAATAATTCTGTTAAATGTCAGTGACATAATGAGGGAGATAGAGAAGGAACCCTCAGAGGTAGGAGCATTATTGTTGCCAGTTTACAGGTCCTCATTAAGTAACTACCATGGCTTTACTGTATACTAGAAAAAGAAAATATCAGAAAAACAGGGGATCCAAGTAATTTTGTTTGGAAGGGAATTTAATTTGGAGATTAATGGAAACTTTCAGGAAAGATATTTCTGTGATGTAATGAGAAAATAACCAGATTGTAATGAGTTGTGAGTATTAGAGAAAATGAATAAACAAATTTGACTGTGAAAAGAAATAAACCTATTAGCTATAAGATAGGTCTTTTCAAGATAGAAATACAAAGTATTTTTTTTTAGCACAATGAAAGGAGAAAATATAAAGTTAGGGATTTCAGATTCTGGTTATAGCCTACTCATTTGCTGTAGCTCAACATAGATCACATGGAGGATGTGTTAACAAGGCCATGGTCAATTTTCATCCAAGCCAGTTTGTCTTCCATAACAAATGGCTTTGTTTGCTTTTTGGCCACAGCTGCACTCCTGACCTTGGGCAACTATTTACATTCATAACATTTGACACAAGGGAAGTTAGGCAGGCAAGAGCCGTGAGTCTTTTGATGCACATCCATCCCAACGACTGAAAAGAAAAATTGAGCCCATACTCTACAAAACTATTAATAGTATAGTAGAAGTATAGTAGATATCCCACAAGACTTGGATCTGGAAAACCTGGATTGCAGCACTTCTGTCTTTTATTCTCTAATACTATCTGAACACTTCAGAATATATAGTGTGGCCAAGGAATCATCCATAGGCAGTTTGACTATAACTTGTGCTATATGTAGAGGTGTCATAGAAAATGTGGATGAAATAGCTGATGAACTAATAGGTATTATAATTACCTTATATTTCCAGAGGTAGCATAAAACTCCTGTCTTTCAATTAAAATATAATTATTGCACAATTGTAACATGACAGAGAAGTAGTAAGGAGTCTAGTTCAATCATTTATTTATTCATTTAACAAATATCTGTTGAATATCTATTATCTGCCATTCATTGGGCTAGGTAGAGGGGATATAATAGTTAAGAAGATAAAGTCCCAGGAAGAGATAAAAACAAGTAAATAATAAAATGCAGTAGATCTCATTTATGCTGTAAATATAAAAATTTATGTTAGAGATGAAAGTCTTTCCAAAATGTAAATTTAAATGCAATCTCCAAAATTCAACTCTTCAGTTTTTGGGCTTTAACATTACAAAATAGCAAAATTATATAACAGCAGCACTCAATCTATAGGTATTGTGATAAGCTTTATGGAGGAAACAAAGTGGGTAATAAATTTGAATAAGTTGGGTAGCCTTTGTAAAGTCTATTGCCAAGGAAGGACTCTGTCTTAGTTTGGTTTCCTCCAAAAATAGACTTTGAGATAAGAATTTGAGTATAAGTAGTTTATTTGGGCAATAATCCCAGGAAATGGGTAAGTAAGATAAGGAAGGGAAAATGGGTAAGTGAGATAAGGAAGGGAAAAGCCAATCAAGGATGATTTATCAACCATGTTGTCCAAATGAAACTAAATTCCCCTATGGAATTCTGGGAAGTGGTATTGAGCACAGGGAATGGGAGCTGGGGTATTTATAAAGTAACTCCTGTTAGTTATTGATTGAGGGTTGCTGGGCATGGAGAACATTAATTCCCTGGAGTTTCTAGCCTGCTGCTCATGTGGCAGAGTGGGAGGGATCCAATGGTCCTTTTCTCAGCTAAAATAGTGCAGATGTTAGCAGTTGAAAGTAAGATCTGGGTGTACTGAAATGGTAAGGATGAGCAGATATTGTGGGAAATGATAACATCTGCCATAGCTTTTAGTAGAGATCTGAAGGATGAGAATGATACTGCCACATGAAGAGCTAGAAAAGGTACATTCTTGTGGAGAGAACTGCAAATGGAAAAGTCTAGAGGTAGGCAATGACTGATGTGTTTGAGACTGAAAAATAGACCAGTGTGCCTGAGTATTGGGAGTGAGGGAAAAAGTTGTATATGATAAAATAGATATGAAGATCCAGATCAAGTAGGGCTTTTAAAGAGCAGAGAATCAGGATTTGGAAGTTATTCTAAGAGCAATGGGAGCCCATTGAAGAATTCTAGGCAAAGGGATGACATAGTCTGACTTACATTTTTAAAAGATCACTCTGGATGTTGTGGGCTGAAAGAATTAGCAAAGGATAAGAAGATTAAGGTGGTGGTAATGAGGATAGAAATAAATGAATGGATTTGGTAATTGAAAAAAACTCTAGAAATAGAATCTATGGGACATGAATTGATAAGAGAATAAAAGAAATGGAGGGTATGAGGATAACTTAGATGTTTGGTTTAAGCGACAGGGCAGATGGTGGTACCGTTTGCTGAGATAGGGAAGTCAGAGTAGGAATAGTCTGAGGTAGGTGGGCCAGAATTAAGTTTATTTTTGATGCCTACTAGACATCCAACTAGAGGTGTTAAGTAGGCATTTGGGTGGTTGAGACTAGAACTCAGGAGAGAATTGAATTTGACATATGAATTTGGGAGTCACCAACTGATAGTTGATTTTTAAAAGCATGGGGTTAGATTAGCTTACCTATAAAAAGAATAGAGATCGAAAAGAGGATAGATTTGGGCACTAAGACCCAAGGGACATCAGCATTTAATGAACAGCCAAGGAAGGAGAAACCAGCAAAGGAAACTGAGAAAGAAGGGCTTAAGAAGTAGAAAGGAAAACAACGGAGTGTGCTGTCATGACAAATACATGGCACTGTATTTGTCAGTGTCCATGAGTCAAGTGATGACTCAAAAAAATTCAGCTAGATTAAGCTAAGAAGGAATTTATTGAACTACTTCATGCCTGAAGTATTCAGCTTCAGGCATGGCTAGATCCAAGTGCTCAAATGATGTCATTTGTTATATTTTGCCTCAGGTTTCTTCATTTGCCTTAATTCTTAGACAGGCTCTTTCTGCCTGGTCACAGTACCTTCAAATACATTACAACAGATCAAGAGTTTCCCAGTGTTTCAGCAAAAGTTATTGGGAGAGCTCTTGCTGGCCTGGATCACACCATATACCCATCCCTTTATAGTCAGGGAATGTAAGAAACAGAATAGCACACTGATTAAGAGTGTGAGATCCAACTCAGCTCCACCACTAATTAGCTTTGTGATCTTGGGCAAATCAAGTATTCTATAGTTCAGTTTCCTCATTGGTAAAACATGGATAACAATAGTGCTTCCCACATTAGAACTGTTATGAATACTAAAAGAGTTAATACTTGTAAGGTTTGGAACAGTGCCCTGTACATAGTATATATTCTGTGCTATTATTATTTGATTGTTCAGGTGTGGAGTAAAGGTCATCTCTATAGAAATGGTATGACTAAGAGAAGGAGAGTAGTAAAAAAGAAATCAGGGTAGAACATTAGGGTGTTGTTACCAGAAGAGAGAATGGATCTTAGTGAAAGAAATTCAATAGGCATTTTCTACCGAAGCAAAAAAACAGAAGAATGTTTCAAAAAGCAGGGCAGAGTCAACAGGGTCAAATGCTGCTGAAAAGGCAAGTAAGAAGACAACAGAGAAGTATCCATTGAATTTGGAAACATGAGTCAGTTGTGACCAGTGGAATTTCTGGAAGAAGGAATAGGATGACAGAAATCAAACTGAAGTAGGATGAAGGATGAATGGGAGCTGAGGAAATGGAAATAGCTACTAGAGACAATTCTTCCTTCTTGCTATGAAGAGATCAGAGAAATTGAGTAGACACTGGTAGGAGATATGATGGCTGAGGCCTGTTTTTTTTTTTTTTTAATGGGAGATATTAAAGCTTCTTTGCATCCAGATGGAAGTGGCCCAATACAGAGGGAGAAACTAATGGCATATGGTATATAGCAAGGGGATACATGAAAAGGCTGAATCTTTGAGACAGCAAACAGCATGGGACCCAGAGCTCAGGTGGGAGAAATTGCCTTCAGTGGGCACAGGGGATTTCTCCCAATGTAACAACAAAGAAAGCGAAGACTATGGCTACAGCTGAAATTTTAATTTAAATTATAAATTTGGTGGAAGAAATGCCAGGCAGTTTCCTTCATTGGCTTCTCCTTTCACAGTGGAGTAAAAAGTGAGGTCATCATCTGAGAATAATTGTATATGTGGGGAGCATTCTGGAAGGTTTGAGGAAAGAGAGAAGTATTGAGAAAATATAAGCAGGGCCATGAAGGATTATAGACTTGCCCTGCTGGTGGGTTAAGACTGTTGAGTCTCAGGGCCTGTGTAAGGTTCAGTCACCCACTAGAGGAGCCCGGAATATGCTAGAGAATCGTTTCTTTGGACAAGTCAAGGATTTTTCTAATTTTATTTTTCTAATCCCTAAATTGGTTTTTAGTCACTCAGGTACCATATGGGTATTTTAAAGATTTTCATTTTTTTACTTTATTTATTATACACTCCCCCCCCCTTTGTGCTTGTTCTTGCTGTGTTCATTTTTCTCTGCGTTCCTCTGTGTCTGCCTGTCTCCCCCGCCATGGGGCAACCTGCCGAATCAGCTCACTGGCGCAGCGGCCCGCCTGCTCGTGGGGGCTCGCCCTTGCTCATGGGGGCTTGCCTTTGCCCGTGTTGGCTTGCCTTCTCGAGGCAATCTGCCTCTTTGAGGAGGCCCGGGGACTGAACTTGGGGCCTCCCATTTGGTAAACCGGCGCCCTACCAACTGGGCTATACAGCCAGCCCCATATGGGTATTTTAAATCACTGTCCCACCTCAAAGGTATTCAGCACCTTAACCACCTCATCTCCTGCCACCTGTACCAAGTACAGTGTTAGAAGCTTCTCCTTTACTCTGCCAGGTGCTCTGGGCCTCACTCCCCACTGGTGGATTTGTAGATGTGTGGATGTTAAAAGGTGGCTTGTTTCTGTATGTGGTCAGGGCATGAACAATTTCTGAGCTTACTTGGATTTTTGTGGATGGGAAGTTCTATCGGATTCTGATGGGAAAGATGGGAGTAGCTCCTGGTCAGTCTTCATTCTTGTGAACACCAAGTGTTCAAGAACAGTCACCTGAATATCCCACAGCTTCTGGGCCCTGGGATAATTCCCAAGTGTCCCTCAAGGTGATCATTGTCACATTAGACCTTCTCTCTTGGTATCCCTAAAAATTCAAAATTTCTCGTATTTTCTCCTCCATGTGCCTTGGAGAAATATTTTCTATCCTCTGGAGGAAATCCCTTATTCTATTTTGTTTTCTCTCTGATGCATGTCCTCTAGGGCAATGGTCTCTAAGGGTTTTATCTTTTAGTAAAAAGCATCTAAGCATGCACCTATAATTATGCATATTTCATAATTAGATGTTGTATTAGTCAGCCAAAAGGGGTGCTGATACAAAACACCAGAATTCTCTTGGGTTTTATAAAGGATATTTATTTGGGACAGAAACTTAAAGTCACAAGGCCCTAAAAAGTCCAACTCAAGGTACTATAAGAGGTACTTCCTTACCAAAAGTCCTTGGCCAAGGGTTGAAGCAAGGTGGCAGGCAATGTCTTCAGCCTTCCTTCTTCCTTTTAAGGCTCTGCGGTCCCAGCTTCTTCTGATCATAAGGTTCAGCTCTCAGGGCTTCTCAGCTGCTCTGTTCTCTTCAGCTGCAAACTATCAGGCTTATCTCTCTTCCTGGGGCTTCTGCCATGTCTATGGAGCTGTCTCCCTCTGTGTTCTTCTCTGTGTATCTACTTCCACCAAGAGGGGCTGATTAACATAATTTAATCAGTCATCTCAGCTGAATCTAATACAATCAAAGGATTATCACGCCCAGAGGAACAGACCAGTGTATAAGCATTATCAATATCTCTTTTTGGAATTCATAAATAGTATCAAACTGCCACAGATGTATATTCATTTGTGTGTATATTTGTATATTTGTATGTATTTTGTTTATTTGTATAACCTATAAACAATATACATGTACTACTGTATTGATAGTATTTCTCTGAAAAACATATTCAAAAATAAAAATTTAAATACAGTATGAGATAAGGATTAAATGAAAAATTAAAATTTATTTAAATATATTTATTAATGGCACTAGAAAACATTTTTTTCTAGCTAATACATTTATAATATAGTGAGGGTACGGCATATGAATATTGTTTTATAAAATAAAATGGAGGTTTCTTAAACCCTGAAAGTAATTCTTTGTAAGTTCAATTCTATTTTTGCCCTTAAATAGGCCCTGGCTACTTACTATTGGAACATGTTTAATTTGGCTTTGGCCAGATTTCATCTTGAAGTCATAATCAATTAATCTTCTAACTGCAGAGCAGGTTATGATAAAGCAGAAGATAGGCAAATTGGGCAGGAGGAGGGAGTTCTAATTCCAAGTCTGTTTGTGATTTTATTTGACCTGTACCTTCACTATTTCACCATTTCATCACTGTCAAAAGCTAATTCTTTGGGGTGAGGCTAAAGTATTCCCCTATGCTGTTAATAAGTTTTGTACAATGTCTTCCAGCCATTTGAGATAAAATGTTGCTTTCCAACTTTCCCACCCTTTTATTGAGGCTATAATTTTATAGGTCAGTTAGGGATGAAAAATCTTTACAATTCCCCTTTTATTTTTTTTTACCAAAGCAGTAACGAAACATTGGTAAAATGATTGATAAGATGATTAGTGATTTTTTTTTCTTTTTAAAATCATTGACCATGCTGGAATGGGTCAATGTGGATGTGGAACTGAGCTTCACTTGTATTCTGTCCCTGTTTTTAGTGAACGAAGTGACAACTGAAGAACTTTTTTTTTTTTAAGCAGTAGACATGCTATCCAAGTGAGAGGTCCATCAAAGGATATCCCTTCAAAAGCAAATACATTTATTCTAATAATACTGTTATTGCTCAAAACAATTTTTATAAGTTCTATTTTTAATTTGCCCTTGGAATGAGCTACCCAGTAAAAGTCACTGCTAGTATATTAAAAGTCAATGCCAATTATTTTTAAAGCCAGAATTGCTGAGCTTGATTGCATGCACTATTCTGAAAACTCAATTTTGAATGAATTTAGGGTGTTTCAGAAAAATCCTGAGGATATTCAAAAGATGTATGACAAATTTATGAGCATAGTTTTAAAAGCGCTGAGCCTTGGTGTTTGGACATGGGACTTAGAAGAAATGGGTTTTAGTTGTTTTCAGAACTAAATAGTTAATACATATGACAGTCTGGCAATCATTAGGTACTTAAATGCTTGTGTAAGAAATGGTGACGAAATAAAGTCACATTTGCTTGTTTTCTCTTTCCCATCCCTTCACACCCTAATGCCCCTCCCCAAAGGCTTCTGTGTGCATTTTCTTCTGCCAGTCACACCACCCATTCTCCACTGGCCTCTGACCATTGGAGCTGCTAAGCCTCCCTACCATCCAGAGAGTCCAGGAGTGCTGGCGAGTTTATGTCCTCCCAGGTGGCCACTTGTGAAGGAATATGATAGCCTGGTTTCTTTTTCTTGATCAGACTTCAGCCATACTCCATGGTGACTTTGCTTGAACTCATGCCATTCCCTGTCCTGATTTCCCCTTTCCCTTAGGGGGCTTCTCCATAGGAGTATTTCAAAGAATCACTTGCACATGAACTGTTCCCCCAAGATCTGTTTCTACACACACCATCCTCCCAGTATTGACATTTAAAAAAAATTATCCATATTCAATTACTGTTGCTATGTAAATATTCACTGCAGAGAGAACTGATATACTGTAATTTTATTCTTTTATTAGATTAAAAAAATTATTACAGTTTCTTTTTTATGTCATTTTTCTTTAACATAGACTCAATATTTTTCAAATTCATCATTTTATTGGCCATCCTAATGAAACCTCTTTCCTCTAGGAGGCTCCTTTACTGGAGCCCTCCATCCTTCTTAATTTAGAATTCTTTAAGCCTTTGTATTTGCTGCTCTCTCTGCTGAAAGGCTCTTTGCCAAGATCTTTGCTTTTCATTTTTGAGATCTCTAAGTGTAAATTCTTCAGAGAGGACGTCCCTAACCACCATAGATAAATAGATGGTTCACCTTCTAAAATTCTTTCATTACTTCCCTATCTAAGTCATGTGGCAGTTTGATATTATTTATGAATTCCAAAAAAGAGATATTTATTATGTTTGTAAACTGGTCTGTTCCTCTGTGAATGGTACTATTTGCTTGATTTAAATTCAAAGGCTTTGCTTGATTAAATCAAGATTAGGGCTTTGATTCGACCACATCATTAGGGCTTGTAGGGTTGAGTCCCCACCCTCTTGATGGGATATATAAACGGATGCTCAATCAAGAACACAGAAGTAGATACACAGAGAAGAAGAACACAGAGGAAGAGAGACAGCTCCATAGACATGGTAGAGGCCCTGGGAAGAGAGATGAGCCATTTGCCTGACAGTTTACAGCTGACCTTGTGAATAGAACAGTGAAGCTGAGCCCGGAAAGAAACAAGCCCCGGAAGAGAGACGAGCATTATGCTAGCCTACAGCAGAGATGGGAAGAAGCTGGGACCACGGAGCCTTAAGATGAAAGGAGAACTCTGAACCCTAGCAGACATTGCCTGCCATCTTGCTTCAACATGTGGCAACAGACTTTGGGTGTGGAAGTACCTCTTATGGTACCTTGAGTTGGACTCTTTAGGGCCTTGTGACTGTAGGCTTTTACCCCAAATAAATACCCTTTATAAAAGCCAAAAGATTTCTAGTGCTTTGCATCAGCACCAGTCATTATTTTTGTTTTATTTTCTTTGAAGCAATTTGAAATCACCACACTTGATTAGTGACTTTTTTTCCCCTATATCCACTCCTACTCCTGCCAGTGGAATATAAGCTCCATGAGTGAGGGTTTGTTTCTGCTTTTTCACAACACTTTCCTTAACATGTAGAATGACTGGCATGGAAAAGGCACATAAAGCATATTTATGAAATGAATGAATGAACTGAAAGTTTGTGGAAAAGTGAAAAGAACAGGCAGGAAAAACCTCCAAGAAGCAGAAGATCACTGGAGCAGAATGAGCAAACCAAAATGAAAGTGCCCAATATTGTTCCAGAGCAAATTTATAAAACATAATTCTTATTACCCCAATTTTCTGCCTAAAGCCCTTCACTGGCTTTACTTACTCTTAGGGAAAGTCAAACACTTTCATATAACCTCCAAGCCTCAAGGATCTGGCCCTTTCCTACTTCTCCTACTTGATGATCCACTAGTCTCCCCCCTACTCTCCATCTCCTAGCTATTCTTGTCATCAGTCAAAAACTCAGATGTTCCATAAATCTTTCTTGCTTAGTGACTTCACACATGTAGACCTTCTGTCTAGAACACTCTCTATACTCTTTCTGCCAAGTTTTCTTTGCTACAGGTCTCAACTTCAAATGTCCCTTCCTTAGATAGGGTATTGTGATTCTCCAGACTAGCTTAAGCTTCCCTCCTGTAATATGGTCCCATAACACTAGTGTTCCTTTGTAATCAGTACTCTAGTGTCTGTATTTCTTTCTGATGCTTCATTAGGTGTGGTCTATGTACAACCTACTTCGCAATTGTTTGTGACTTTCGTAAAAATATTGCATATTCTTGAACCCTGATCCCAGAACTACTGTATCAGAAGCTCCTGACATGGGAAAAAAAGAATAGCATTTATAGTTAGCTCTCCAGATGCTGCTTATGACCTGCACTTTGGAGAATCACTGCACTATGCAGCAATATCTAGTATGCTAGGCTAAATAAATATATGTTTTGGTCCCTATGCATTACCAGAATTTAACACTCTGCCTGTAGATGCCAATAAATATTGAAAAAATTTTTAGTCAACCAAATATCTATTATTGGAAATTTATTCATCAGTCTTTGTTTATTGATTTTCATGCTGTATGCCATATTGCTTTATGCACAAAGCATACAGCAAGAAACAAGATAAATCATAGTCCCTAAGTACTTTTGGCACTTTCAGTCTATTCAGGAAGGTGGACAATTCAATTATACTTACTATAGTATTGGGTGAATATTATAACAGAGGAATAACACAGGGTAAATCAGAGAGAATTTATTTCGGCTAGAGAATAAAGGAAAGTGTCTCAGAGAAAATGAACTTTGGGCAGGCCCCTGAAGATTTAGTAGATGTTAGCTCAGAATTAGTCAGAGGGGAGAAGAATGTTCGAGGCAGAGAAAATATTCCAGAGAAGGGCGTGCATAGAATGTCTGAGTACTTGAGGTAAGTGCAGCATGATTGAGAGAATGTCCCTCTCTAATCTTGTGGTCTGTGAGCCTATCAGGCTGTCCTCACTGTGGTGTCAGCTTCTCCGGAGAGCCCTGGCTTATAGGTTGTGGTAATACTATCTCCTCCTTGTGTCTCTCCAGTCATAGGGATGTTCATAATTCCTAGCTATGACTAAATGTCTGGATTTCTCCATTATCGCTCAGTTGTCTTTTCAGCTCTTCCATCACTGTGTAGCTGCTTCCTTGTATTAAATGCCCTCTGTTGAAATACCTGGAGTGGCTTCTATTTGCTCTATTGGATCAAGGTAGAATTTAAAGCCATGAATAGTTATCTTGTTTCAAAATTGATTTGGGGATAAGATCGGTGTTAGAATGGATTCAAGACACAAGAAGACGATTTCTGATATGGTTTGTTCTGTTTTTCATTTCTGATTTTTCAGAGTCATCTTATTCATGTCCTAAAGTTTTATATATTGTTATCCTGTTATGAACCTTTTATCTATTATATATGTTCTGAATATTTTTCTCAAAATGGTGATTTTTCATTCCTTGCTCACATTTTTTGATGTCCAGAATTTAAAAATAATTTTATGTCATCAAATCTAGAAAACACTGAGAGTATACATTCGCTTATAGTTTTCCAAGGCTTAATTAATTTGTTTATGTTATAGCTTAATATTTTATATGTCTGGAATGCATTAAGTTATACTGATTGAGACAGACAGTTAAAGTACCTTTTTAACCCCTCAGAGGGTAAGTTAGGATTATTTTATTGTCACTTTATTCTTGTTCTATTACTGCAGATTTGAATCACCTTTCTTTATCCAGGTTCCCCAAGATTTGCATTACAGTGTAATTTTGTGCTGTTGACATTTATTAACGGTCAATAGAAAAACACTTTACTTAATGATGCCCATATCTTTTGGAAGAAAACTTGTGAAGACATTGTACATAAGTCCTCTTAACAGGGACCAAAGGCACCCAGGTGATAAGTATTTTCTTAAATTTAATTAAAAATACTTACCAATCTAATTTTAGTTTCTGCAGATCAAGCAGAGTGAACTTTGTTTTCAGCATATAAAAAACATGTACTCAATATATTATTTAACACAAAAAGGAAACATAATTGGCCCCATATTACCTGACATCTAAATATTTAAGCCTTTACCTGTAGGGGCCGATAAAACACCCATTCCTTCTGTTTCCTTAAAGAAAAAAAAGAGGTGTTTTGGGTTGTTCTTAGTTGTTAGGATTGATCTGCAAAATCCCCACCAAATGAAGCAACTTTAATTAAATGCCTAGATTGCTTTAATTCATTCAATCAACGAATCTTTATGCACGATTACGTTGCTAAAAATATCAGTTATGTGCTAGGGATTCATCAGTAAAAAAGATATACATAGTCCCTGCCTTCAAGAAAATTTCAGTCTGGCAGGGGAAATCGTCCATTAACAATGTGATGGAGATAATTTAACACGCATGGGAAACATGTTTTATCTAGTTTAGTAGGTTAGGGAACTTGAAGGATGCAGCAAAGATGTTTGGGATATCTATAGTCCAAACCAAAGAAGCAGCATGTACAAGGGCCCCAGGAAGAAGCCCATGAAACAGTAAGAAAACTTCAAGTAGTGAACATGGCTTGAAGGCAGAGGACCAGGAGGCTGGAAGGAAGACACCACGTTCTGCAAGTCAGATTGAAATATTAGTTGTAAACAGGGCAGGGGATGTGAGGGAGCATCTTAAAGGTTATAACAATAGGGGATGACACAACCAGATTTGCTTTTTATAGGGCTTCAGATAAAGAATGGCTTGTAAGAAGAGAAGCAGGAAGGCCAGATAAGAGGTGCTTTCTGTGATCCCTGAGAGATATGAAAGTCATCCAATTGAGGTTGTAGCATTGATAAATGAAGAGAAGTGGACAGATTTGAGAGAGTTTATG
>PVKH010004124.1:0-23859 GCA_004027955.1 Chaetophractus vellerosus
TAGTTCATATGAACTCCAACATCCAAAACAACAACAACAACAACAAAAAAAAAACAGACAAAGGCTATGGATAATTTACAAAAGAAAAAATATAAAATATTAATAAACACTGAAAAATAGTCAAATTCACTAGTTATAAAATGATAACTTAAAATAACATGACCCTACTTTTTTTCAAATTGTAGGATTTTTTTCAGTGATAATGCTATTGAGGCTTGGTGAAATGGGCACTCTCTCATATACTTACACTATTGGTAGGAAATTGAATGGGTGTAAACTTGAAATACCAAGAGCCTTAAAAATATTCATATCTTTGACTCAAGAAGTCCACATTTAAAAATCTTTCCTAATGATATAATCTGAAACAGGCCAAAATGTGTGGACAAGAATGTTCATGGTACTTCCCTACTTAAAACCCTTCAATGATTTTCTACTGCATTTAGGACAAAATTCAAACTCCATTCCTTGACTCACAAGGCCCAGCATCACTGGCCCCTGCCCACCTCTTAACTTCATCACTCATTACACTCCAGCTTCACTGACCTTTTTTTCCCATCTCAGGACATCATAGAGTTTGTCCTTTCCTCCTCGAACATCTTTCCCCCATCTTCCCAGGACTAATGTTACTCATCCCTCAGTACTGTTCAAAGGTCACTTTTTCCAAAAGAACTTTCCTAAGCCCCCAATCTAAATAGGTGTTCCCTGTATTTTTCTCCCTAACACAAGATAATTTGTAATGATATATTTACCTCGATGTTTTTAAATTGGTGATAGGATTTGTGCTCCATGGCATACTCTGGTACCAATAAATATTGTTAAATGAAAAAATGCCACAGATAAAATTTGAAAGCAAAGCAAGGTTAAGATTTTAGTGTTGTGTGTTTAAAACATGTATATATTTGTGTGTATATATGTGTATATGTATGTGTGTGTATATATGTGTGTGTGTGTGTGTGCGTATATAACTTAATACCAGCACCATAGCTCTGTCACTCACTTAGGTATTGTAGTCCTTAACATATATTAATTAAAACATGTTAATTGTATCACATTATACTTAGGATAATAGCTCAGGACTATGGAGTAAAGGATCTTGTAAATGCAGGTCTCCCAAGTACTGAGAGGAACCGTAATTTTCTAATGGTGGGAGGAAAAACTATAAGCTGTTCTCTTCTTTATTTTATAGATATATATATAATGTGCATGTTAATATTTGTGAACAGAAAAGGTATACCTAGGGTAATATTTTTGAAACATATGAGTGGACTTTTCTTCTTTGCACTTCCATGTACTTAACTTCTTTCTAGTTAGTCCAAGGCATCCAAGTACCTTGGAAGGCATTAGGATTGTTATAGACAGAACACATATAGAAGAAAAGTTAACATTCCGCTCCTGTCATACCAATTAGGAAGTTTGATCTGCAGCAAGACAATAGGATTGCAAGCATGGCTTTGATGAGAGAGAATATAATTCTCTGAATTAATTTTCTCTGTTTTGAACATATCCAGAAACAGGTCTGGCATAGTAGATCACTGTACTTTACTATATATATCCAGGATGGGTGGGGAGCTGGGAACTAAGTTAGGGAAGAGAGGAAAACAGGAAGCTGGTAATGAGGTATGTGACTACCCAGAGTAGGCAGTCAAATATTTGTTGAATTAATGAATGACGTTCATGACAACTTTTTGTAATAGCAATAAAGCCAAATGGAAATAAGCCAGAAATCCAATAATAAAATTTGTTTATTGAAAAAGAATGTAAAACTACATATGCATATGATTTCAGCTCTGTTAAATATTAGAGGGAAATACTGTGGAAAAAATGTTAACAATGCATATCTCTTTGCATTACAGGTATCTTCTCTTCCATTTTGGGGGGTATATTTTTCTTCATCATCAGGAAAAATTAATAAAAATGCTGGCCTAAGAGATTGATTTTACTCCATTTATTTAACTATGCCATGACATATATCACTTATGCAAAACTAGCCATGAAATAAAGTTCTTTCAAATCTTAATTTTCCCCTGATTTCTACAGTTAATGCATAGAGAGGGGAGGAATTTGTAGCTACAATCTATAAACACAGTGCGCATCCCACAATTTGTGTAAAAGCCCAAAATATTTATTCATTGGGCAGTGGAAGCTAACGAAAATATAAAATACATGCAGGTAGTCTTCTAAGAAGATCACCATATGAAAAGAATGTTTAGAACTGTGTAGTTTATCAATGAAACTCTAACTCACATAAAATGATTTTAAGTCATTGTTACTTTACACTCTTTCTATTGTCACAAAGCCAGGTAATGAACTTTTATATGGACATTCATTGTAATAAAACCCAAAAAGCAGATCTACCCTGATTGAAGAGTAGGAGGAGTGGTGTTCCAAAACTGCTCCTTCAACTTTCTCCAGTTAAAACTCTGAGAAACCCCAGGGCTGGGTTAAATGCCCACTTTGGAATTCACCAATCCAAAAAAAGAGAGAGGGGGTAAAGATTCCTCTGGTTGATACTATAAAAAGTGTGGTGTTGTAATGTAAGATACTATCACAAGCAATTTGTTACTAGCAATAAAGTATGGACTGTTGCAATGACTATGTGAGTGAGTATAAATTGAAATGTGTGGAAATTTAAGATTATTCCTGTATTTCTGTAAAAACACACTTTAAAAAAAAAACTCATTTGCCTTCAGAGATGCTTCCTGATACGGGAGAGAAAGGGATGCTATTAAAACTCACATCCATAAGTTAAGTGTTGCCTATTTTTGAAACTGTGTGGCCCAGATGGATGTCATCTCTTATATTATGTTACAGCCAAAAAGGCCGGGGGCGAGGTGGCAAGACCATTGTTTAATGAAAGAGATACTAAAGTGACCAGTCATATACCTGGCCACTAGAGAGGGGGTTAGTTTGTAGTGATAATAAAGATCATTCTTCAAGGTTCAAGAAAATATTTTCTAAGGGTATACAACTTTCTTTTATTTTATTCTATACCTTCCTGACTTCTAATTAGGTCTTTCCAGAGACCTTGGTATTAGATGCTGATATTTTGGGTATGAATACAGTTGCACCCTACATCTGCCACTAGTAAATTATAACATCCTGGTATATAAAGTATATACAATGAGTTTAGTTTCCAAGTGCATAATCCACCTGTGGGTGATTTAAAGATCTTGTTTCTGAAACTATAAAGTTGTGGTTCAAACCCTGAAATGGCAGTTACCATTCATTAACGCTGCCACCTTTTGTTGCTCAGCCTGAAGCAGGCACTTTGTACCATTTTAATAACAACAACAAAACTTCCCATATAAAATAAGAAATATATTTCCATTGAAAGCACAATTCCTCTACTGCCAAAGTGACTGCTTTTAACAACGTAGTAGCACCGTAGCTGAACTAACGATGCTGCTCAGTACAGGGGACTTGTTCTCACCGTACCAGACCACGGGTATTTCTTCAGTGTTTCATATGCGTGGCTCCTGAAAACTCAGTTCTCCTTCTGCTTTTGTCCATGAATGTAAGCTACTTAACAGAAGTCCTAACCCCCCCCCCACTCCTCATACCTCCTACCCTCACCTACCCCCTCACCCTCCACACCACCTCCAAGTTAATATACCCCAGGAAATTTAGAGGGAAGTAGGACTGCTGGCAGCTCATATTACAAAATGTCAAAAGGGTGTGTGTATGTAAGTGCGTTTGTTTCCTATCAAAATTGAAATCCTAGCCTTTTCACTCTTCTGTAGCATGACATGGGAGAAAACGCACAGGCTTTGGCATTAGCTCAAATTCCAACTCACTGTGAGACTTTGAGGAAGGATTTCACCTTTCGAACCTGAATTTCCCTATTTGTCAAGGGGCTTTTGACCTCAGATCACTTGAGTTGGAATCCTGACTCCAATATTGTCTATCTTAGCAATACTGTCTAGGATAAGATTCCCTTATCTGTAAAGTGGGAATAATACTATTACCCTATTTCACAGAGCCATTGTGAGGATTAAGCAAGATAACACATGCATAATTCCTATAACAGTGCCTGACTGGAATAAGTGCTCAATAATTAATAGCTTCTGTTAATACCACCTGTAAAATGGGGATTATACCCACGTTACTGGGTAACCATGGATATTCAATCAGCTGAAGAACACAAAATGTCTGACCCAGAAAAGGTGCTCACAACGCATCAGCTGCCTTCTGTCTCCTTTCACCACATCCTAGAGTCCAGTACGTGGGTACAATTCAAAAGCACAAGTAAATTTACCATGAAGAAATCTGAGGACACAAATCATGTACAGTGGAAGTACATCACAGGTGTATTCTCCACAAGCTTCAGCTTTCAGCCTCACTGCTCTATTCAGGTCCAAAAGCCATTCCAGGAAGCTGAGGATTACCAGGGCACCTTGTTTTGATCCCTTAGCTCCAGGCTAATTGCCTTCATCTGGAAGAAAGGAAACCTTAACAATTTCAGCCCACATGGACCCTTTAGGACTCCTTATCAAAACTGCGATCTCAGCAGCCACTTCCTTAGCCACTGCCTCTGACTAGTTATGTAACTTTTGGCAAGTAGCAACCTCTCCAGGCATCAGTGTTCTCATCTTTAAATGAGGGAGGTTTACTAATTGCACTTATGGTCCCCATTAGCACTAAAATTCCATGACCCCTGCTAGTGTTATGCTAGCATCTGTTCCTAGAAATTATTGTCTCCTTACTAGGTTGTTGTCTAGCGTTTTTCTAAGGTCCTTTATAAAAGCTCTTTGATGAGATTTTCTTTCTGGTTCAAAGCACCCTTATTTCTCTTTACCTTTGGTTTCTTTCCTTCTTTCCTTCCCTTCCTGCCTCCCTCCCTCCCTCTCTTCCTTCTTTCTTCCCTTTTTGGTTGGTTGTTTGATTCATTTGTTTGTTTGTTTTGGTCTCAAGCTGCCATATCACTTAATGATTCCTGGCCTCTCTCCTCCAAGTGTTATCAGACTGGTTGGTTCTGTTTGGAGGCCTGCCTTCCTGTGATGGGAGAGGGTGCTGATTTAGAGACTCATTTTTGGAGTCACAATATACACAAGGCATAGGGAGACAATCACTTGTCCTATGTGAAGCTCTTCTTCATTTAAGCATTAAAAAAAAACACACAGAAAAATGCCACTTTTTCATTTTTATATGCAACCTCTAACCTCTTGTTAATGATACCTTTTCAACATCTTGTCTTTTTGTAGGGAGGGAAAAATTTAGTCACATGCTAATTTATCTCCTGGTGGAGTTCAGGTAGTGAGAGTATGTTAAAACAAGAGACACCTGTGCTTACCCATGATTACAAAGGATTATCCTCTCAGTGATGGGAGCTGAACTGTTCTGACCACATGAAACTGTGAAGAGGTGGCCTTTTTCAATCTTACATTGAACAGAACTTTTTTTTTTCTCTCATTACCACCTATTTGTGGTGACAAATGAGAACTTATAGGAAATAATTGAGTCTTTTAAAGCCCAGCATTATGGAATATAGAATTTTAGATTTTCCTTTTCATTCATCTCCAGCTTCATGATAGCTGTGATCCCTTGTTATGCTCCAGCCAACACAAATTTATATATGACAGAATGGCAGAGTATTTTCCAGAGGGGCCTTTGGAATTCTTACCTATTTGTTCTGAAGGATTCTACCATCTTTAATATTCAAAGAAGTTTTCTCTTAGGTTTGGATAATGACAAAAATTTTAAACTGATATTATCTTTATGCATGTTTTAGGTATGTAATACCGGTAGAGCCCAGAGAACATTGTAAAAACCTTAGAGGATAGGAGCGTTTTAAGGTAATTCTAAATAAATAGTTCATAAGAATTTGTCTTCTAGAGGTGCTAAATGTATAATGCCCTCTTGTGTTCTTACCTTCTTTCTATTACTTAAAGGAAACTGTCACTAAATTGCCCAAGGACAAATCCCTTAAAGAGCTAAGGAAAAATATATAGAACATTTTAGATCTCCCAGGGGAAATACGTAGGAAGTAAAAGTCTAGGGGGGAAATTGAAATGAAAAGTAAATAATTGTAGTGCTAAATTATGCTTTCTAAGAAATAATTACAGTCCAGAAATATCTCCTAAATGATTTGGTCATTGTCTCTAAAATCTACAGTTTGATTGGTTTCTTGTGCTAATGTGCAGTATTGGGGTAAAGTCAGAGGAAAGCTGCAGAGAGCACTACTTCCTTTTTTTTTCCTTTTAATTTAACTGCATGGTGAATTTCAAACACAGGAAACTCTGCTCCCTCAACTACTGTGTAACCCCCCCCCCCACACACACACACACACACAAAGTATTTCCTTCTGTTTCCAACCTTATGTCCTGTGGTGCCACTTCTTGCAGTCGAGGCTCTTTCTGTCATCCATGTCGCTGATTAAGCCCCTGGTTAATTTTTCACACACAGTGTTCATCAGGGGCTGATTGTACTTTTTTTGTTTGTATTCATTTCTCTTTTCCTTATCCCTATTTTGACAACTCCTCCAGAATATGGGAAAGAAGGTAAAAGAAAAAGTGAAGCAGCACATTTTTATTTACTTTTTAAGGAGGTACCGAGGATTGAACCCAGGACCTTGTACATGGGAAGCAGGTTCTCAACCACTCGAACTATATCATCACTCCTCAGTAATTATTTATTTTTTAAAAGAACTGTTGCCAAAAGAAGGTAATTGAAGATTAGATTACAAAAAAGATTGGGTGTAATTATAGATTTCTTATATTTTGACTAATGTACTGAATGCTGATTATAAAACTGTTTCAGTAGGTACTTCTTTTTTGTTTTTTTTAAAGATTTTATTATTTTTATTTATTTATTACATATCCCGCCCCCCCCCTTCTGCTTGCTCTTGTTGTGTGTCCATTCCTGTGTTCCTCTCTGTCCGCTTTGCCTGCCCCCGTTGTGGCGACGCGCCGAGACTGGTCACCGCGCAGGCGGCTTTGCCCTGCTTGTGGGCGGCTTCTGCTTCTATTCACTGCCGGCTCTGCTTCAGTTCGCGGGTGGCTGGCTGCACTCCGTTTGCAGGCGGCCTGCCCTGCCCATGGCGGCTTTGCCCTGTCCACGGCAGCTTTTTGCCCTGCCCACGGCGGCTCCGCCCGCCCACGCCGGCTTGCCCTTCTCAAGGGGGTCTGCCGCTAGGAGAGGTCCCCGGGAACCGAACCTGGGGCCTCCCATGTGGTATACCGGCGCCCTATCCACTGGGCTATATGGCTGGCCCCTCAGTAGGTACTTCTACTCTTAGTAAATCTACATTTCACACATACTGTTTGTTTTAAATGCATATGTATTTATTTCTACTTAATATTTAGGGTTACTAATACAAGGATTACTAGTAGAAATATTTAGTTGTTGTACATTAAACATATTCTGGAATCCTTTAAGTAAAGGCATATTATGTCAGCAAGGTGTTTAAAACACACACCTGTGTGAATATAATAGCCATATAGTTAAATAGTTTGTGATTTATTCATAAAATTGGATTTATATAATGATTAAATGTGATGATTATAAAGATCATTTTCTATGGGAAATGAAAAATAGGATATAATCACAACCTTATAAAATTATAAATATTGAGACAAAAGTCTAGAAAACACATGATAAAATATTAAGTATATTTAATATCCCATGGCAAATAAAATTATATATGATTTACTTTTCCTATTTTATATTTCTATTTTCTTGAGCTTGTGTTCATTTTACAATTATTTTAGAAGTTGTTCTAAAAGTAAAATATTTGATTTTAAAAGATTTGCTGGATACCTTAATGATACTGTTTAGGAATGAAACCACCATCCAAAGTACCATCCAATTCAACTGACACAATTTATTTCCAATCAAAATTTTTAACAGAATACAGCCATTCTGTTAAATGTGGTACAACTCTATTGTTCATAGTAATATTAAATTGAAGCCATATTTATAAGTCAAGAAAATTGAAGATGGTTCAACCTAATAGCACTGGGTCTTCAGATTCCCTAAGTGTCATTTTAGAAAAATAAAAGTAAAAATGAAGCCAGGCCTAAGTGTGTGTGTGTGTGTGTGTTTAAAGATTTATTTATTTACTTTTATCCATTTTTAACAAAGGCTTTTAGAGATGTGTAAAATGCTAAAACAAACAAAAAAGAAACCCCAAATACTGTATTCAAATGAGTCATCCAAAGTAGAAAAACCCTATTCCTTTAATGTTAGTACCACTGAATTCCCAGTTGGGCCCATGTTGGTTGTTTCATTTACTATTTCCATTAAGAAATCCAATATGCTCTGGATTTCAATGAAGCAGCCTTTAGATATAAAGGCCCAAATAAAAGCCTATTAGAGCTCTAGGTAGAGTAGAAGTCAGCAAGGGAGTCCAAGAGGTTGGCTTTTGAATAAGGAGGAAAACTAGCCTGTGTAATGTCATAGAATCAAAAGAAGAAAATATTTTGATCACAGGAGATGATCTCTCGTGCTAAAAGTTGCTGAGAGGTCAAATAAAATGAAGGACATTATGGGTGACTTTCATACAAACAGTTTCACTGTTGTAGTGAGGTAAAGCCAGACTGCTTTGGGTTAGAGGCCTTACTGATTCTTTCCGTACTTGAGGAAAGAAGTTTGAAAGAAAAAAATATATTTGAGAAGGATCTATAGTCAACAGAGAGACTAGATTATAGAGAAGTGTTTTGGTAAAGGTGGGGACTCAGGACTATGTTTCTGATTCAATCTAAGTTAAGATTTTGTTATTTTGAAGATAAAACCATAATCAAATGAAAATAATATTTCATTTTGCCTCAAATATCCAATTTTGTTTTATTCATGTATCTGTTCTCCTCCATTAATTAGAACAGTAGAAAATAATAAAATCTCTTTCTGGCCACTAAGGTATAATTAAGACAGCAATGACAATATATTTTTTAACATATATATTATTTCTTCACAAGGACTATATATGCAATATAACATTTAGATATTAACACTGATATAAAACTTGTACTTTTATTTTTATAAGCTTATAAAATATCATTAAGGGCAGAAACTGGGCTTATTCTATAGGCTTGACTACTACCAAGCACTGTCCAGAGAAGCATCATAGAGGCAGTGAGAGTGCCAGTTTTGGCTCAGACAGACTTTGAGAAAATAATATCTGACTTTGAGTTTACTCACAAGTAATCTGAGGATAACAATACTCACCATGTAAAGTTATTACGAAGATTGAAGATAAAATACATACATGTACATGCTTGTACCTGACACATACTAGATACCCAATAAACAGTTGCTTTTATAATTATTGGGTCCATAATAAGTGGTTCACAAAAAATTTGTTCGTATGAAAAGGTGATAGACAAAATGGCATTTTATTACTAATACTTATAAATGTCATTTCTCACTGAAATAACTAAACACTTTAGCTGGAGCCACCTTTACACAATGCAGGAAAACTTGGAGGAAGGGGGATTCCTTTGCATTAAATTCTAACTCACTGTGCAATTAAAACACGGGTAAAGCTCTTAAAGCTAAATCAAAGGTTAAACATTAGACACATGCATTTTTTAAATGTCAAAATCCAAGACACAGCATATGCACAAAGTACAATTTTTTTCTTGCTTTGCTTAAATTAATTAAAACACAACACAAATGATTTTTTTCCTCCATCCTGATTGTACTCCTGTACAAAATGAACACTCAACAGGGATTAGTAGTACTTTGGCTTGTTGAAGATGAGAGAGCGCAAGGAAGGAGTATTCAGTATTCAGTGTTTCTTACCTTAAGAAACATTATCCCCAAGGTGCTTTTGCCCTCATGTAAAAAAGCCACTGAAGTGCTTTATAAGTCACAGGTGCCACATTTCTGCTAAATTAAAAACATGCCTGGGGGTGTAGTTTTCCAGCTGCTCTAACCCTGGTGTTTTCGTTTCCAGATTTCTGATCAAAACTCTTCATGTAGCTGCTAAGTTCCTCTTATATCTCAATGAATGGAAACTACAATATAGACAAAATGAATATGCCTAGTACCATAGCTGCACAGAAATACTTTAGTGACTCTCAGCTCACACACAGTGCTTTGGCTCACATTATTTGGAAGAACCTCATAAAAGTCAGAGGTTCATTTCAGCATGTTAAACTGGCCTGAAAGTGGTTTTGGGGAAATTTATCAATGTAGAAAAGGGTAGAATGCTGACTAGTGACTCTGTCTTTATGTAGGCATCAAGAGAAATGCCAGAAATGTGCTCACATGTAGTCCATTCCTGTTTCCATCATGGATTGGTAGTGACATTTGATGCAGAATTTCTTTTAGTGCCCCAGTACTTCTAATATTCTGTCTTAGAGACTCTAGTTTGAATCTAATTTTATATTTAAGTAGAATTAAATATAACAAAAGTAATTTGGAAATGTTGCATTTCATTATTAAAATCAATTCAGTTACAAAGGGACTTCCTCTGCAACGTTTAGAGTTTACTTTCCTATGGAATTACTCTTTCACTTCTTTGCAGTGACATTCCAAATCAGTAACGCTGTCATCTTTCAAAGGCTAACTTCATGGCATTTCTTTGTTTCCAGACATTGCTGCAGAGAGGATAAAGAGAGTACACATTTTAAATTTATTCATTTTAATTTGTTCTTTTACCAACGGTTGAAGTTGATTCTTAAATTAGCAAACTCATTTTTATTTTTACTTTTTATATTTGCTGGAGTTTTTAATGAATGGTCTTCTATTCATGGCTTTTAAGATATAAATGGCAACAATTCAGGACAGTTCAGTTATTGAACAGCTAGAGTAACATCATGAAAGAGTTGTTTTTTGTTAAAAGAGAGAGCTGGAAAAATGATTTTTGGTGGACACCAGGCAGGACTTTAGTTCATATAATTTGATATTAAGCAGGTTTACTTTGTGAATAAAAGTGCTTGGTATAATACTTGGGAAAGAGTTTCTGTATAATACTCTGTCCTTTAGTTGTTCTTAACTCATATCGTGTATTACTTTTTATTAATGACCATTGCTATTACTCCATTTGAACCTACAAAGTATTTTGTAAGCTTGTTGAAAGACATATAGAAGCATAAAGTTAGATTTTTAGGTTATGGAGATATTAGAAATTTCAAGATACATTTTTTAGAATGCTTCTGTTATTATTTTAAAAATATCTAATTTTGTATAAAGACAAAGTGAATGGACAATTTCTTTTCTTTTTTTTTTTTTTTTTTTTTTTTTTTTTTGCTGTCTTTCTCATTCTATTCCCCAGCTATTTTCCTTTACCAGAAATTCTGGGAGGGCAGGGAGAGGGAGGCTCTTTGAGGGGCTTGCCTGGTGGAGGTAGGTCAGGAAGGGTGCTACCTCTGTCCCCCAAAGGTTTGGGTACTATGGAATGGCTACCCTGCTTTAAGCCATTGCCTACAGATCTAGTTTCCCAATAGAAATAAGATTTATCACCACATCACCATGGACAAAGAAGGATTGTTGCCATTTCCAGCTCATGGGAAGGGAAATTTTTCTTTAGAGTATCAGCAACTTTTGCTACCTGGTCCTTATTTTGAGGTTATCTCACAAAATAAAATCCAAATTCAGAGATGAGGTTAATGCCTGTTAATTTTTACCAAGATGATTTATTGATAATTTATATTTTTAAAAATAGGTAACAAAGTTTAAAATCAATATAATAGTTTCATAGGAAGCTCTTAAAAAGTACTTTAGAGGGCCGGCTAGATAGCCCAGTGGATAGGGCACCGGCATACCACATGGGAGGCCCCGGGTTCGGTTCCCGGGGAACTCTCCTAGCGGGCAGACCGCCTTGAGAATGGCAAGCTGCTGTGGGCAGGGCAAAAAGCTGCCACGGACAGGGCAAAAGCCGCCATGGGCAGGGCAGGTCGCCCGTGAATGGAGCACAGCCAGCCACCTGCAAACTGAAAGCTGGCCGTGAATGGAAGCAGAAGCCACCCACAAGCGGGGAAAGCTGCGCCTGCGCAGTGACCAGTCTCGGCGCGTCGCCTCAGCGGGGGGGAAGGGGAGATATGTAATAAAAATAAATAAATCTTTAAAAAAAAAAGAATAGTAATTTGTCTTAGAACCATATAAAAATGGAATTAGCAAAACACTACAAAAATTTTAAATTTTGATATATGAAGACGTAATTCTAGATATGTTTTAAAAATAAGATAACAGTTTTTCTATAGAAAAATAATTCTAATAATTGAATTTAGATTACTTAGAAGAGGTTGGAATAGCATGTCAGATAAAATATCAAAACTAATTAGGCATATGCAGTATATTTTAGTAATTTCCAAAAGATGAAGTACCTTTTCCCCATATAAACACACATCCTGTTTCAGTCAAGAAACAATTTCACTTATGCCATTTCTTTAAGGGAAAGAACTAGTACTAAACTCCACTGCTTATTAAATACACAAATATTCTTTGTTTTGTCAAGGAAATATTTTCTAAAAGTTTGACATTGTTAACAGCATGAATTAGAAATAAATTTCCAGATTTGAACTGACTATTCTCAAAAAGAAACATTTTTATTCCTTTATCAGAAGAAATAAAAGAAGTAGCTGCTGTTTAAAAGTTATTCATGATTGTCAATTGCATACATCCTCATCCTCATCAGAATTTCCCTTTTGTAAGATTTTGATAGCTTAAAATCTATCCCACTGTGTGGTTTTTCCTTTTATAAGTCTGTACAGTGTGAATCCCATTTAGGACCAGTAAGGCCCTCCCTTTTTCCCATCCACAAATGCTGAGTGCAGGTGCAAAGATTACCTTCAGTTTCTGCACTTGGCAATCATCTTCCCACAATGGTGCAATATATACCAAAGGAGAACCTCAAGGCATTTCTCTACCAAAATATATTATTGTCAAATAATGCATCTTAAAAGGAAGTAACAAATGTACTTGGCATGCATGTTGATAGGCAGGGAAAACTTAAATATCAAGCCCTTCATTTGAAAGAAATCACTATTAAAGGAAAATTCAGCAGATCTGCCTAACCCTGGAAATCAACTCAATAAGTGGATTCACCAAAAACTAAGGAATGAAATCTCTGCACATATTGACAGTACATTAGGAGTTTTTGCTCCCAGAAGACACTATCAGCACATGCTGTGAAGAATTCTCTCTTTTGATTCCCTATGGGTCTTGGTTACACGGCCTCCAAATTGTAGTGATTAAACAAACCTCCTTGTATACTCTGCTTGTATTTTTATGCCTGGCTGGAGGGAATAATAGCCCAGTAGCCACAGCAGCCTGCTGTGTGGTTGCTGGGAGAGTGGATTAGCTATGTCTGTTTTGATTTTGAATGAATATACCCCCTGGAAAGCCATGCGGCCAAAATAGTTTCTTAGGTGGCAAGATCACCACATTTATAGAACTGGTGGTTCACCCATACAAACATCCTAAATACCTTGAGCTATATGGGGTTAAGATTTCCTTATCGAAAAACGTACACATACAGCAACAGAATTTATAATGGTTTTGCCTGCTTGCCCTTCCTATTTCTTTTCTACCCCCTCTCAACCATTCTTTTCTTCATTCTCTCTTTTGAGAAGGGGAAAATGTAAGGACAGGTCAACATGCCTTTACATGGTTCTATTACTATCACATCTCCAGGAAAGTCAGACCAATTAATTTATACAAATGCTCTACATTAGTAAGTTAAAAATTAGTGAAAGCAGCTGACCCTGATTTTTGTGCTCAATGTGTTACTGGTGTGCAAAGGATTTGCCTGAAGCCTCTTTCCCCAACTGATTTTCTCCTGTAGAAAGAGTGTATTGTCTGAACAAGTTTGTGGCCCGTTTATGTTTAGGCCTATGGGCAAGGGAAGGGTCTGCAGTTTTTGTCCACTTTCCTAAAGAGCAGTGGACTGGGGGTTTCCATTATAATAGAGCCTGAGAACATCAGGGAGGAGTCACTTCCACTCAGGCTGTGGATTGGAACAACCTAAACTGTGGTGAAGGAATTTCCAACTCAATCTACAACAAATACAGGCATTATGAGGGTGGCTTTCTCTTCAGATTGAGGGTTGTATATCTACAGTGCTATAAAAATTTCCTGGAAGAAGAAATCATTTTGAATTAATTATTTTTCAAGATAATACACTTTTACAAAATTAGAAAGAAAGGTTAGCTAAAAATTATTAAAGGAAGATTAATAGCTGGCATAGTTAAAACCCCTAAAATAGCAATTCTGGTAACGAATCACTCTGGTAAGTTTTCCCTGTTGCAAGATAATGATTTTTACAGCGTTGTGGGGGAAATATTTCTTTTCTTAAGCTAAGAATATATTATATTGATTTTGTCCTTATAACCAATAAAATCAATACTACATGTATGTATGAGGAACTATGCTAATAGCCAAAGGGGATAAAAAGGTAAAAAGGATCAGTCCTTCTTTTATTTTTCTTTATTAAGGCAGAAAGGGTGGAAATTTAATTTCATCATTATTTTTCCTTTTCTTTTTCACCAAGAAAACATGGTTCTTATTCTTTCTTGCTACATATACCTTTTTAAAAAAATTACCCTCCATGTTTATATAGTTGCTTTGTATTTGTTCACTTTGTAATTTTGTTCTCTTACTCCTTCTTGAAGCCAGTCAGTACCTGTGACTCTACAATTCTTTGCTTTGCTATTGAGACTTTTCTAGAAATGAAGTGACATTGTTTTGGTTAAAGCATTTATCAATAATTTTGCAGACAGCCCCTTAAGTTTGCCTTTTCCCAACACTTCCGTTGGTATATAAAAACAAACACATACACATCCATATAGGCATATATATGAACACAAAGTAGAGAAGCAAATTTTCTATTTAAATCAACTGATTTGATTACTTTTTTAATTCAAGGAGTCTTTTTGTAATGAAAATATATACTGCTAGTTTATCTGATGGCAGTAAAAAAATTTAACACAGCCTTCTGGCATAATTAGAAAGCCCAAATTCAAATTATTCTTCATAAAATCATTACCTTAAAGATTCTATATCGATTTCTCTAAAACAGGTTGTCTCTGTGTTCTGGTTATGTTCTAATAAAAACACATTTGTTTCCATGCTAAAACATGGTTTTCTTTTTCCTTTCATTTCCAAAATCGTTTTTACTGTTTGAACCTGCATAGTATCAGTTTAAAAAATGACCCTTCATCTGTTCTACAGAGATCTTTGAAGACTCATAAAGCTTATAGATGCCTTGTGTTAGAAGAATCCACAGATATTTGAGACTACTAAAATGTTAAATGAAACTTCTGCCAGTTTGTCAAGGGAATTTTTTTTTCTTACAACTGGATTCATTATGCCTTCACACTTTTTTCATATAATAAACTTAATTTTTAAAGAAGTTTTAGATTACAGAAAAGTTACATTGAAAATATAGAGGGTTCCTATATACCCCAGCCTGCCAGCTCCCACATTTTCCATTCTTAATAATGTCTTTCATTAGTGTGGTACATATGTTACAATTGATGAACAAATATTGAGCATTGCTACTAACGAAGGTCTATAGTTTACATTATGGTTTATACTTTTACCTGAACAATTTTATAGGTTTTGACAAAATGTTTAATGGCCTGTATCCTTCATCGTTTTAATGCAGGACAATTCCAATTCTTTCAAAATACCCTGTGTTCCACCTAATCTTCCCTCTGCCACTCCCACCCCCCGAACCTCTGGTAACCACAATCTTCATATCAATATTACAAGTTCTTCCTTTACTACAATGATAATAAGCCTACTTTGGTCTGTGGGTTGCCTTCACACTTTACAATTAATTATTTAAAATAATTGAATGTTATATCTGTGAGTCTTGTATTACATTTTGAATGTGTAAGTTGGCATCACAATTCAATTTTTCTGATTGAGCTCAGCACAGGGCAAGCGCAATGCTTCTTTCAAACTCTGTTTTTTGTCTATCTTCCCAAATTATGAGGTGAAACTGGTAACAATATAAAACAAAATAAGGTACAATTGCATAGTGGAGGAAACCATTTGAGCTCATCTCCCCCTACCTTTCATGATCCTCACCTACCTGTTTCCTCCTCTTTTAGAGACTTCTCCTTAAAGGAGCATTGCCCAAGAGAATTTTCTGTGATGAAATGTTCTGTATTTGTGCTGTCCAATATAGCAACCACTACCCACATGGTGACTATCGTATACTTAACATATGGACAGTGCAATTGATGAACTGGATTTTTAATTTTATCTCATTTAAATTTCAGTAGCTAGTGGCTTCCATATTTGATAGTGTAGCCTTAGAGTCATTTGTCTCTTGCTGGTTACAGAAATATTTGTTCTCTCAGAAACAATTTTTGGAAGGTTATAATTATTTTGCCTCAATTCTCAGGAAGAATTATTAGAATGTAACAAATTTTACACTTAACCATTATATAGTTTAATAACTTGGTGTAGATTTAAGAACTTTAAAAAATTAATTCTTATGCCTAAGTATGATCAAAGAAATTTCTATTTAAGGGAACATATGTTCTGTAAGACATACCTTGAGATAAAAAAGTGCTTTAATCATCATTATTATGGTGCAATAAAAAGTTGATGTACCTTGACATTACTGATATTTATTATAAATAAAAAGTATTTGTCTAGCTAACCTCTTATTTATTTTACAGCACGACTTTCAGAGGTTGCTAATTCAGCAGTTGATGAGACACACTCATAAACAACTATCATTTAATACTCCCTCAGTTCTTTATGAATTAGCAGATTTTTCTCCACTGTTTCTTTATCTCTTGCATGTCTTCCTTTTTTTTTTTTAAAGACCTAACTCATTGCTAGGCATTGACAGTCTTGCCAATTATATTCAGTCTTTGTCCTATAAAGAAATTAGCTATTACAGTGCAAAGGGACATAAAATCATTGAGTGCCAGCATCATAATATTTTAAATACAGTGATCATGAAACAACATTATATTGAAACACAAATGATGCAGTATTGCTATGCTTGAAAGAAACACCATAATGTCAAAACTTAGATTTTGTTCTCTTTCCCAGAATTGATGTATGGTTTAAGCAATGTCTCAGAGTTACCTCCACACTCACAAAATCACTTCAGCTTCCAAATCTATATATAGACCTGGTGGGGATGGGGTGGGGAGAAGCTATCAGAGGCAAACCTTGGGGAGGGCGAGGATTATGAAGGGAAAATCTGCTTAGCTCCTTTCTGGTTCACAAGGTGTTTTAACTACTCCTCCCAAGAGGAAGCTCTGATCCCCAGGGTTTCGTGGGAGCTTTACCATTGAAACCCATATTACAGTCCCCTAGCAACAAATGGATTGCTGTTATGCTGAAAGTAGCACAGATGGTTGGTGGGGCTCACAAAGGAACTAAGCTGTAAATGTTCTGTCCACTTAAATAATAATCCCAGTTGCATTCCAAGATTTCTAGAGGCCTTTCTCTCATCAGGAAGGGAATCCAGAATGACTGCCTTTCTCCTGGTTATAAATCTCAGTTTTTCTCCTGCTTCTAGTTTTGTTTTTAGTAATCTCCCTGCCTCCCGTGCTTTTTTGGGGGCTGGTGGTGAGTACATTCTGTTGTCAAAAATAAATAAATAAAAGCACTTCCCTAACTTGCCAGAGAGAGTAATATTTAAATCATCAAATACTTTAAAGATTTTAAGCATCTAACACACTTACTTTAATATCTAGAATCTCTATTTAGGTAGAAATTAAAAATTGAGGTGGGAACTGATTAAAGGAAAGATACAGCTATGTGTGGCTTAGGTAATCTTCATATTCTAAGGATTTGTGTCTTTGACTTCCACAGGTTGGCAAAAGCCAGGATTGTTTTGCCTTAAAAAAATTTTTTTTTTATTGAGAAAACCCTGAAGATTAAAGAACTAAGAATTTTGAATTTTATCTTCAGGTCTCCTTTGTCATTATGATGTTACACAGTGTGCCCCTCCCCCACCCTTCCCATGAAGTACATTAATTGACAATTTGGGAGATTTCTCATAATTGTGCTTTGTCAACATAAATAGTCATATATATATATGTTTCATGAACACCAAATAAAGAAAGCTTAAGCCGTGTGAAAGGCTTAATATAGGAGGTTGATATTAACTGATTTACTTAATATTAATATAGGTAGTTTTGAAATTCACATAATAGAAAAAGGAAAGAAATTGACATCTTCTGATTTAAGCCTATCTCTGCCTTATCTTTGCATATTTGGGGTTAATAATTGTCCCTTCCATTTTAATGTTGTAAAAGTTCTTCTAAAATTTAATCAGTGAATATCAGATTTTCTAAATTATTCTAAGCAAGGCTCATCAAAATAGAATGCCTGAAAAAGATCTATTTCTTCACTGATTGACAAATGTTGTTTTTTCCAAGATGCTGTTTGCTTTTGGTAGAAGATTAGCTGCTCACTGGTGGTTTAACCAGCATCCTTAGACAGTTGGGGTGGTGCTGTGGCAGTAGTGGGGGAGAGGGTCTATCAAATGTAGGTTTGTATATACATAGGGATGACTTTATATAATTTTGTATTTTTGGCTAAAAATCTTCTGCGTTCCTTAGCTATAGCATCTGTTTGGTCTAGTAACGTATGCCAATAGGGTACAAAAGTAGATTATTCTTTTCTTTTGAATTCAGGTTTAGCTGGTCCCTTTTAGGTGTTTGAATTTATTTTAGCACCTTCATTCTTCCCAGAAAATAGGTTCTGAACTGGAATCAGTTTTTCTTTCCTTTTACCTCCTAGTTTCGGTCATGAGAAGGAAGTCCTATTATATTCATGAAAATAAAATTACTCAAATGAAAGATACAAAAAATGAAAAGAATTAAAATATCATCTCTTGTAAACAAAACTTGAAACCACTCACTAAATTTGTGTATTAAGAATCACACTGAATTGTTTAAAGAAACACTGGTTGCCAAAGAAGAGAGAGATGCTGTGCTTCCGAAAGAGGAATGGGAACCAACAGCTCAACTCTAATAGAAATTCCAGAGTCAAATGCCACAAAACACAGAGAAAGAGAGCTCTGCCATTTTGACCCTGCCATGTGAGAGAGAGGACTCCAGGTTCACCTATAGCTGCAGAAAGACAGCAAAGCCCTGAGAAGATCTAGAAGAAGAGGCCCAGGGAGAGATGCCTAATTGCCCACAGCTGAGCTTGAGGAGCACTTAAGCGGGACTAGCAGACCCGCCGTACTGCCTCGCCACAAGGCAGGACTCCAGTATCTACAAGAGCCACTTTTGGGGAGAAGGCATCTCTGATGAAGCCTTGATTTGGACATTTTTGCAGCCTCGGAAATGTAAGCTTTTACCCAAACGAATCCTCTTTATAAAAGCCAACCCATTTCTGGTATTTTTGCATTTGGTAAACTATGGCAGAAACCAACTTTTATTGCCAATAAATAGCAACCATTTATTAAGTGCCACATGTTATCTCAATTCTCATGATGCCCTGTGAGGTAGGTATTATTTTCCCTATTTTACTTACGAAGAAATAACGATCAAAATGTTTAGAGGGTTTCCCAAGATCACACACCCAAGTCCCTCTGAATTCAAAGCATGTGCTAATTGACTTTACACTATAAAAATGTATCTCTGCACCCTGGCTTTTTTGGACAGAATAGTTGTTAAATCCAGGGACCCTTCTTCCATTTGAATTTGCCTTCATTCTTCATAAAACATGTATTGGTCTCCTAATATATCTAAAGCACTGTGAATAATATAAACAGCATTTATTAAGGCACATGCTGGCTTCTGGAGTATCCATACTCTTTGCTTCTTTTCGTTTTCCCTCTTCTGCTATGGATGTGGCTTTATTAACCTGGAAGAGAGTAAGGGAAATGAAAATTAATTGACAACAGCTCTGGACAAAGGCTAGCCTGAGGAGAAGCATAAAATATGAATAGTATTTAGTTGGATGCTGTGTACTTTGACTTTACTCATTATTTCCCCATTCACTATTTTTGTGTTTATCTAAGAGTAAAGTAGTTGTGTGGTTTTCATTTAAAATTACACAACCAGTCCACATTCCCAAATAATAAATCATTTTGAAAGGATTCTATAAATATTTTAAAAGAAACTTTTGAATATCTGAGTACATTAAAATACAATAATCCCTTATATAATTGGTTAAGTAAATATTTAAACAGATAAGCAATACAAAAATTTTACATTCATTATATAGACGTATATTCAACCACGAAGAACCAATTATTATTTAATAATTTCTTCAAAAGCATTTATCTGACTCAAAAGTGCTTCAAATTTATAAGTGATTGTTTTAGTTTCCTAGATTGCTCAAAGCAGATACTATGAAATGCGTTGACTTTAAACAATGGGAGTGTATTAGCTTACAGTTTGAGGCCATGAGAATGTCCAAATCAAGACATCATCAAGGCCATTCTTTCTTACCAAAGACTGGCTCCTCTGCCACATGGCAAGGCACCTGGCTGCATCTGCTGGTCTCTCTCTTCTCTTTTGGGTTTCATTGCTTTCAGCTTCTTGCTTCCATGATTTTTTTCTCTCTGTATTCATTCTGTTTATAAAGGACTCTAGTAAGAGGATTAAGTCCCATCCTGAAGGAGGTAGGTCACACCTTAACTGAAGTAGCCTCATTAAAAGATCCTCCTTACGATGAGTTTATACCCACAGAATGGATTAGACTTCAGGAAATGTTTTTCTGGGGTACATACATTTCAAACTACCACAGTGGTATACAATTATTATATAGAAATGTTCACAAATTAATCTCGCTTATTTACTGGCCAAGAAACTAGATTCTGCAGGTCATCATGAGAAATATTAGCTTTATTCTCTCTAAAAATGTATTAAGTATATTCAAAATCGGATAAGTAAGTTATCAATACCATTTGCAGTCCTGAAAAATTTAACACTACTTCAATATCATCCAATATAAACATCATATTAAAATTTAAAGGGGGTGAGTTTTGAATCTGGATTAAAAGAGTAGTGGAGCAAGATTTGCATGCAAGTAGAGGTGGCACCTTTCATACAGCTTATAGGAATAATGCAAAAGTTTATTTATGACCCATAACTTTACAAGATCAGATTTGTAAGTTCAGCAGTCAAGAACATGTGCCCTAAGAGGGTTTAGACTGAAAGAGTGATAAGCATGTTTTCTCTGTCACCTGGATTTTAATCATTCTGAATCTTGTATTGGATTGGTGGATTGGCATGGAAGCCAGGAATTCAGGCAAGATTGACATCTAAAGCTCTTTCTGGCAGTTTGTCATCAGCTCCCTGACCCCTTCGTGTCAAATTGGCTACGATATTCTAGGGTAAAGAATTCAGTCTTGTGTCTTGTACATACCCTGTTCTTCAGCTGAGACTTTGGTCCTCTCAGAACTCCTCTTTATTTCTTGCCATGAGGCAGAGAAAATAAGAAAAGAGAGGGGGAAGAGAAAAACGGAAGAACAGTGAAAAGTTAGTGTTTTCTTTTCTTTTTTTTTTTTTTAAAGATTTATTTATTTTATTACATATCTCCCCTTTCCCCCGCTGCGGCGACGCGCCGAGACTGGTCACTGCACAGGCGCGGCTTTCCCCACTTGTGGGCGGCTTCTGCCTCCATTCATGGCCGGCTTTCAGTTCGCGGGTGGCTGGCTGCGCTCCATTCGTGGGCTACCTGCCCTGCCTGTGGTGGCTTTTGCCCTGTCCGTGGCAGTTTTTTGCCCTGCCCATGGCGGCTCTGGCCCGCCCATGGCGGCTTGCCATTCTCAAGGCGGTCTGCCCGCTAGGAGAGGTCCCCGGGAACTGAACCCGGGGCCTCCCATGTGGTATGCCGGTGCCCTATCCACTGGGCTATTGAGCCGGCCCCAAAGTTAGTGTTTTCTAACCAAAAGAGAACAAGGTTCTACTCTTAAAGACAAGGAACTTTCTTACTTGTTTATTTTTCAACAGTGGTTGCTACCCTAGTAATGTGAAATGTAAATACATTAACTTTCTTGTGATATTTATGTGCTTTAAAAATGCATTTCAAATTTTAAAATCCTGGAGCTCAGAACTCACTCAAAAGAACACTGGATTTCTTTTTTTTTGAATAGCCAATACCATCACATGCTTTAAAAACTACACAGATACACACACACATAATGTAAAAGGTATAGTGAAAAGTCTCTCTCTCTCACCCTTTTCCTCCAAATGCCTAATTCTTACCTCCCTGTTCAGAGGTGACCAACCTTATTCATTTTTTATTATTAATGAATCCTTAGAGATCTTTCCAGATTATTATATAGAGAGCTTTCTCATCACCCCCACTTGTAAATGTTATTATTTTGTTATATGGATATAATATAATTGACTAGTTCCTTATTAAAGGATATTTAGGTAGTTTTTTTTAACATTTTGCTAAAATAATGAATGTTGCAATGAGTAACTTTGTACATACATCATTTTGCATATGTGAAAATATGTCTTTAGGATAAATTTTCAGAAGGAGAATTGCTGGATCAAAGATAGATATTGCTAAAATGAACTTCTTAGGAGTTGTACCAATCGTTGTTCTTCTTAGGAGTTGTGCCAGTTAGATTCCCTCGAGAAATGTATGACAGGGACTGTTTCCCACAGCCACACTAACAGAGTTTAAAGAGCAATTTTAAATTGAACAAAGAAAAGTTTTCTGAATATAGTGCCTTGGGTTTAGAGACACAACAAATATTTGTTCAGTTAGGTATTAATATATAACTAGATATCTATTTTGAGACTATTGTCTGGAACATCTATAATCAATTCATTCTTTCATGCAGCAAATATTGATGAACCTCCCATTGTGTGCCTGCAGCTAGAACAGCAGTGGTGAACAAGAGAGCTATTATTCATATAACATACATCTTAGAGCATGGTATGAGAACCAGATTCTTCCAACCCTCCCCCACCCCCAAAAAAAGGAAAGCTGGCAGATAAGCAAAGCAGTTATACCTGGGGGAAAGTACTATAATGGAAACAAACACGGTATTGAAATACAGATTAGAAGGGAAGGCCTTTCTGAGAAGGGGATTGTAACCCGAGTCATAAAAAAATGAGAAAGAACCACGCAAACAGCTCAGAAAAGAACATTCCAAGCAGGGAGAATAGCCTGGATATAGTCTTGGAAGTAAACAAAGAAGTTGAAATTTTGGCAGAATTGGAAGTTTTATGGAGTTAGAGTTTAGAGGGTAATGTGAAACAGCAAATGAGATGAGATTGGAGTGGGACAAGCCAGATCATGCATGATACTGAGGCCCTGGCAAGGAGTTCAGAAGTCAATGGAGAGTTTTAAGCAGAGCAGTAATACAATGTGATTTATATTTTACAAAGTGATTCTGGTGGCTGTTCGGAGGATGTATCAACAGTGCTAGAGGAGGCAGGTTGGGGAGATGAGAGGTAATGATAGTGTTCTAGATGAGGCTTGTTTGTGATCATGAAGAT
The DNA here is from genome assembly GCA_004027955.1 of Chaetophractus vellerosus. Lineage (NCBI taxonomy): Eukaryota > Metazoa > Chordata > Mammalia > Cingulata > Chlamyphoridae > Chaetophractus > Chaetophractus vellerosus. Next base: position 23,337 of record PVKH010004124.1, read on the forward strand.
GAGACAAACGGACGGGTCCTACACACACACAGTGAGATTCGATGGGAGATGCTGATGTGGTAGATTTGAGAGAGAACGGTAAAAAACCCCCAGCAGGGATGACTTCCAGGGCTCTGCCTTGAACAACTGGGTCGATGGTGGTAGTGCCAGTCACTGAAACAGGGCTGATTAGGGGAGGATCCGATGGTTGTTTAGAACGAAGAGTTCCAGTTTGTATATGTGGAGTTTGAGAACACTGTGAAACTTTCGAGTGTGAATTTAGAACAGTGGAGAGGCCTAAGCTCTTTGGAAGGTCCTAACATATGGAGGATATTTAAATGAAAGGAATGGATGAGATCATTTAGGAAGAGTATATACACAGAAGACAATAGGAAAATCAACACTAAATTCTCAAAACAAAGAATACAAACACACACACCCCCCTATATAACACTTAATGCACAATGCAACCTAACATCTATAAATAAGCAGACACATTCCTAAATTTTCTTAAGGCCTGTGATAGTTAGGCTAATGTGTCAAC
>PVKH010004125.1:0-23854 GCA_004027955.1 Chaetophractus vellerosus
TTTTGCACTGTACAATTTTATAGGTTTTGACAAAATGTATAATGGCTTGTATCCATCATTGCAAAATCATGCAGAACAATTACAATGTCTTAAAAATGCCCTATGTTCCATCTATTCTTCTATTCCCCTCCCCTCAGAACCTCTGGTAACCACTATTTTTACACAGTGTTAAAAGTTCTTCTACTTCTACAAAAGTAATGTCTACTTTGGTCCATGTTTGCATTCCCCTCTTATGTTTGTTCATTCCTCAGTCTTGAGGATTTGGGGATGGTGATGCCAGTTCTACTTCAGATTGAGAGGGGGCTTAGATCTTATGGAGGCAGATGGAAAGAACTGTTTTTGCTTGAAGTTGTAGATACTTTTTGCTTTTGGGGATGGGGTTGTCCATCATCATCATTTAGTTAGTTGTTCTGGGTGAGTCCAATGAACTGGAGAGTAGGTGTTGGCAGCAACTCTACTGAGATTCTGGGCTCAACTGGCATATGAACAGAGCATAAAATTAAGTCTCTGGGACATATATTTAATGGGTATTGTGCTAATTATAGGTTCAAATAAAAAGGGTAGAAAAATTATCTGTAAGGAAATTAGAAATGAGCCTAACTCTGTTACAGTGGAGAAATAGGTTACCATATATTCCAAAGTAAGGCCCACCAATGAGGTTCTGATTTCATGGGGTTGTGTGCCTTGCCTATAGGGTCCAGAAGTCTCTAGAGCCCTCAGGAGCTCCCCTGTTTGAGGCTTTGTTTACTGTGGCAGTTAGTGAGAACATGCATAAGCATGACCTCTGGCATGACTTTCCTACTCACTTTGAAATCTCTTAGCCATTAAAACTCTTTTTTATTTAATATTTTCTCCTTTTGGTCAAGGTCTTTTTCCAAATGCATTGCTGGGTGGCTCTTGGTAATCACCCCTCTGTGTCAGGGAAGCTCATCCCTAGGAGTCATGTCCCATGCTGGGGGTGGGGTAGGGAGAGTAGTTAGTATTTGTTGAGGTTGACTTAGAGAGAGGGCACATTTGAGCAACAAGGAGATTTTCAGGAGATAAGTCTTAGGCAATAGATTTCATTAGGCTAAGGTTCAATTGTACAAGAATAAGGTCCATAAGTAGAAGTATAAATACCAAGGGTTTGGTGTGTTTGTTATGTTTTCTTTTATTAGGTGCTATGTACTCTAGAGATTCTTGCCACTTTATTAGAAAATGTAGCAGGACTCTCCAGGATGGGAATTTAATATTTTGTCGGTTATTATTTGGGTGCCCACGCACTGAGATGACACCCTATGAAAACATGAAAGCATTTATATTCCATAGAGGCATGTCCCAGGTGCACACTTCCCTACACATTCTCCCACCACCAATACCCTGCACCATTGACCCTTCCCTGTCACAGTTGCCAAAAGAAGACTCCCACAATTGTATTCTCAACCACGGTCCTCAACCTCCCCAGATTTCACCTGTTCCTTCCTCCAGCTCTTCCCCCAGCTCCATGGATAGCCCAACCCACCCCCAACCCTGCCCACACACACCAACATTGTTGATCCCACTCACATTGTTGCACCACCATCCCCCCCCATCAACTGCCAAACCTCCCCCCCACCTTATAGATTCTGCCCAGATTGAGCATTGCCTCACCAGTCTCTAGTCCCTTTCTATCTCCTGGTATCTTATCTTCCAGACTCTACCTATGTGGATCTGCTCAGTATCTTTAGTTTATATCAGTGAGATCATGCAATATTTGTCCTTTAGTGACTGGCTTACTTGACTCAACTTAAGGTCTTCGAGATTCATCCATGTTTTCTCATGTGTCAATACTTCATTATTTTTTACAGCTGAGAAATAGTCCATCGTATGTATATACCACATTTTGTTTATCCATTCATCCATTGATGGACACTTGTGTAGCTTCCAACTATTGGCAATTGTGTATAATGCCTTGATGAACATTGGTGTGCATATATCTATTCATATCCCTGCTCTCAATTCTTCTGGGCAAATTCCTGAGGTACCACCAAACCAGAAATTTCATTTACTATTTTGGCGAGGCTTATATTTCTAATCAATATTATGAATTATATTAGGAACAATGACTAGGATTGATTGGTTGTTTTTTATATGCTTACTGCTGTCTTAAGGAGTTTACATACTTGTAATAGAAGAAATTTACATTTATCCAATAACAATACACCTTCATTTTGGTCAATGCTGTCTTTTATAAACTATGCAGCAATCAGTCAATAAAACATATTTAGGGGGCCAGCTGGATAGCCCAGTTGGTAGGGCGAGGGTTTACCACATAGGAGGCCCTGGGTTCGGTCCCTGGGCCTCTTCTAACGGACGGACTGCCTCGAGAAAGCAAGCCAATGTGGGCGGGGCACGCCACCTCGGACGGGGCACGCTGCCACAGGCAAAGGCAAGCCCCCACCGGCTGGCAAAAAGACAAACCCCTGCGGGCAAAGGCAAGCCCCCCGCAAGCAAGGGTGAGCTCCCACCAGCAGGCGGGCCGCTGCACTGGTGAGCTGACTTGGCAGGTCGCCCCAGCAGGGGGAAACAAGCAGACACAGAAGAACGCAGAGAAAAAAAATGAACACAGCAAGAACAAGCAAAAAGGGGGGGATGTATAATAAATAAAAAAATAAATCTTTAAAAAAAAACATATTCAGGAGGCTGTCCTTAGATCAGGACAAGGGTTCGATTCTGTGAATGACTTTGTATAAGTTATTAAACATTGTTTTATCCAACAAATACCTTTGAAAAACCATATACCATTTAGTTATTCATTCATTCATTTAAAAATATTCACTGAGTGGATAAATTTCAGAAGCACAGCTATATTGTTAATCATAAGGAGCACAATATCTAACGCATAGAGTTATTGTGAGGAGTAAATGAGGTTATATATGCAAAACACTTATATCTACTTCACCCCCTTCAGCTATCAAATTGCTAACTTCCTGCTTCCAGGACCAATATCTTATTCTTTACATATCACATTTTACAACGTTTTTTATCATTAAACTGGCTTGGAAAGAACTTATGTAAATTCATAAAAATGGAAAACTTATAATTTAGATATATATTCAATCATGTGTAAAGCAACCCTTAAATGTTTACTTTTTAAAATTCTGTTTTTGATGTAGAGTGAAAATCATTGTTTCATCCAGGAAATAGTTAACTATGAGTTTGATTCTCTCTTTTCATATAAAACTTGAAATGGAAAGTCACTTAAGGTGTCCCAGATTTGGTTCCTGGTTCCTCCTAAAGAAGATGAGCAGGAGAGCAAGAATCCCCTGAGAGCAAGGGCAGTGCCTAGTGAAGGAAGACAGACCATTACACCAGGCCCTTGATATTGATGATTATACTTATGAACCTTGAGAAAATGAAACTTAGCCTAGTATTATATACTGCCTAATATCTCCTGAAAGCTTCCTTGTTGCTCAAATATGGCCTGTCTCTAAGCCAAACTCAGCATATAAATGTACTACCTCCCCGCTGTTCTCCCCAACACCCCCCCCACCCCTGGTGTGGGACATGACTCCCAGGGATGAGCCTTCCTGACACCAAGGGATTACTACCAAGTGCCAACTAGCAATTCATCTGGGAAAAGACCTTGACCAAAAGGGGGAAATGGGAAATACAAGTGAGTTTTTATGGCTAAGATATTTCAAAGTAAGTCAGGAGGTCATTCCAGAGGTTATGCTTATGCAAGCCTCAGCAGGATCTCATTGACTGCCACAGTAAACAGTGCCACAAATAGTCAGGCTCTAGAGACATCCAGAAACTATAAGCAGGGCAGACAGCTCAGGAATTCAATACCCTGTCAGTGGGTCTTACTTTGGAATTTATGCTCCTGATGTAACAGAGTTAGACTCATTTATAGGTTCTTGACACATGGCTCTTCTGCCCCTTTTATTTGAACCCATAATTAGCCCTATACTTGTTAAATATATGTCCCAGAAAAATCTTTGGCCCATTCATGTACCAGTTGAGCCCTTAATCGAAGCAGATTTCAAAACCTACTCACCAGTTCATTGGACTCATCCAGGACAACTAACAAGGATCTGATGATGGACAATGCCCATCCCAAGGATAGAGAATGTCTGCAACTGCAAGCAAGATAATTCCATTGATCTGCCCAATGGTAGTTAAGCCCCCTCTCAAATAGGAATAAAGTAGACGTTATTATTTTACTATAGAATTATTATTATTCTAGCAGTGGAAGAGCTCTTATCATTGATATAAAGGCAGTGGTCACCAGAAATTTTGAGGGAATGGGAGAGGGAAGAATAGCTGTAATATGGGGGCATTTTCAGGACATTGGAGTTGTCCTGCATGACATTGCAGTGACAGGTACAGGCCATTGTATATTTTGTCATAACCTACAAAATTATGAGGGACAGAGTATAAATTATAATGTAAACTGTAGTCCATGGCTAGTAGCAATGCTTCAATATGTGTCCATCAATTTTAACAAATGTACCACACTAAGGAAGGGTGTTAATGTGGGAAAGTGTGAGAGTGTAGGAGAGTGAGGGAATGGGGCATATGGGAATACCTTATATTTTTTACATGACTTTTATGTCATCTAAAGCTCCTTTAAAAATAAAAAAAAATAATAAAAAAAAAGACAAGCAGACAATGAGCAAAAATGAGGAGTCAGATGAGGGAGCCATCTCAGAGGGGAGAAAAAAAACCAACAAAAAAGTGAGTTCTACAAAACTTTAAAGGAATAGATCATTTCAGTCATTAAAAATATCCAGACAATAGGAAGACAGGTAATACTCCCCTCCACTTCATAATACTAAAATAACCTTGATATCAAATTATATAGTACAGTAAAGTTAAAGTAAATTACAGGTCAATTCACCCATGAACATAGATGCAGGATTCCTAACAAATATTGGCAAACAATCCAGGTATTAAAAAAATTATATATTGATCATATCAAAATTGTAATTGATGTTTGTTTTCCATTAGCAAGTCTGTTAATAAATTCACTGGTTTAATAGATTAAGGGAGGAAAAATACTACAGGTGTTTTCTCAATAGATGTATATAAATCAAAACCTAGTCACAATAAGTAAAATTCTTGAGGAGGTCTTATAGTTTCCCATTTTTCTGTTCCATACAATGCATCATACATTGTTTTGTACCTAAAATACACTCCAAAGTTATTTTCTGAATTGAATTGGAATTATTATTTCTTAGCCCCTAAACTTTCCATAGGACCATTATAGTCAATCTCCTTCACTCACTAGTACACTCTTTCAGGGTAATAAGCAAGCAGGACCCTTTTGGTGACTCCCCTTACACTGTCCAGAAGTGTCCCTTTAAAGTACACAGTTCCGAAGTGTTGGGTTTTTTTTGTATGTTGGAGACTCTACCATTAGAATCATTATTGTATCTGTATATTTAATTCTTTTTTAAATTGATTTTCCATAGCCCTAATTAAGGGGCATTTTTTCATATGATGATCTGTGAAATTCAAAAGTAATATTAATAAAGGCATTTTGTACGTTTCAGTTCCTGAATAGGTAACAAAGCAATTTTTTCTTATTCTTTTCCACCTGCTGTTTGCCTTCACTCTTCTTGTGCTAACATTGCTAACAAATAGTTTAATATATTTACTGGTATTATTGAACTTCTACCGTGTAAGGCACTGCAAGGGTTAAAAGCTACACAAGAAATTTTCTCTTATCATCGAGCTATTTACTCTCTCATAGGAGTTAAACACACCAATAACTTTAACACAAACAGTGTGTGAAAAGTGTGATAAGTGCTGTAAAAATTCAGGACTGTCAGATCATCTGGGAGAGAGGGATCACTTTCACCTAGGGAGATCAAAGAAAATATCATTGTTGAGATGACATCTGGACTGAGTCTTAGATGGTGAGTGGAATTTGGATAAGTGGAGAAAGTGGAGAGGGCATTTTCTCCAGGCAGAAGGAATGGCATGAACAGTGGTATTGTTTTGTAAAAGTGAAGTTTAACTGTTTGAGCTGAGCAACAATTTTGAGTTTTTTCTCTCCATCAAGTAAAGTGTCTACTTTACTTGATAGGTGATATCATGTGAAGATGTGTGACCTGATCAAAGCAATGCTTTAGTAAATTAATGTGAGAATATTGTACTACGTAATTTAAGGAAAGAAGTCTAAGAAGCTACTATACTTCAGGGGAATGTGGATAGGAGAATGAAATAAACAATTGGAGGAAAAGAGAAAAGTGCTACAGAGAAAGATTCCACAGCATTTAGCAACTGATTTTGATATAAGTGATGTAGAGACTGAAGAGAAGAGTATAACCAAGGTCTCTAACAAACTCACTAGTGAATAAAATTATCTTCTTTCAAACAAAATAAATGCAACCAACCAAATTTTCACCCTAACATTAATTTTAGTAGCAAATCCATCTTTCCCTTTCCTTCGCTTTTCACATTTTTCACAAAATCATTGTCTTCATTTGCTATTTCCTTTATTTCACTTTCTGTGCAGTTTGAAATCTGTTTTCTGTTTAGGTTACTCCACAAAAATCTTTTGGACAAAGGTCTTTGATGATGTCTTTGCAGCATAATATGAAATGCAATATCTATTCTTATCTTACTTGACCTCACTAAACTATTTAACAGTGTTAATTAATTCAACTTTTTGAACCTATCTCAATTTCTGTTGTGCCACTATCTCTTTGTTTCTTTTCCTGTATCCCTGGCTCTTCAAAGAACATTGCTTCCTTAACCTGTCTCAAATTTATTGGTGCTTCCCAGCCTTCTGTTTTCAGCCATTATATCCCATTATTCTACACATAAGCATTCTCACGATTTCAAACATCATTTCTAAAAGCTTTAAGCAAGTATTTATTAAGCAACTGCCTTTTCCAGGCCTTGTGCTAATGAATACCAAATCTCTAGCTCAGTTCTTTCTCTTGAACTGCAGATCCCAGATGCCCATCTGTATACTTGAGTTAATCTCTCAATTGTCTCCCAGGTCCCACAAAGATAACATTCTCCATTTCCACTGTTTCCAGACCTGCTCTTACTGCTCTATCTTTATTCTCAGTAGATGGCAATATCATTCATCCAGTTGACCCAATTAGAATCCTATGATCCATATTTGACTATGCATTTCAGTGGACGATGATGGCTTGGACAGATGTAAATGACCAGAAACTAGATGCCTCCCTTCCATGATATAAAATTAAACATGCTCCCCACGCAGAGAAAGAGGAGTAGAAAGAAGGAAAATCTTAAATAGGTATCATTTAAATTAGAAACAACTGAATTTTCTTAGAATTGACTGCAGTGGTATACTGGAGATTAGAAATTGAGATTAAAATGATTTACAGAAAAAAGAATGTTAATTTTTGCCTACCTGAGTATATGGATTAAACATATGACTTAAATTCATTCAATTACCGTATCCTTCTAAACAGTTTTCAGAGGTTCCCCATAACCTCTAGGATAAAGTTGAAAAGCTACAGTGTGAAGTCCAAGACCCAATACAAGCTGATTCATGTTTACCTCTCCAGCCTCATCCCTGGCTACAAACATTATTGCATCCCACCTTGGAATAGCCATGTTTCTCTGATATCTAAGCATCTATGTTTGTTCTTACATTTTCCTTGATTATTCCTTAGCCATTGTTCTAACCACATTAATTCATTTATCCATAACCATTTACAAAATTGGTGGGTGGGGACTCACAGACAACTGCACTGCAGAGAAGGGAGGCTGGAGTTTTGATCCTGGAGCCCAGGAAATAAGCACACAGAGAAGCAAATACATGAGGAAAGAGAAAGGTCTCAATTAGACATGGCGGAGGCCCTGTGAAGAGAGATGAGCCATTCCCTGAGAGTCTACAGCTGGCCTTGTGGAGAGAGCAGAGCAGCTGAGGGGGAAGAGAAATGAACCCCAGGAAGAGAGGAACCCAGGAAGCCTGAACTCTTGCAGGTATCGGCAGCCATCTTTCTGCAACACATGGCAACAGGCTTTGGTAAGGAAAGTAACTTATGCTTTATGGCCTGGTAACTGTAAGCTTCTACTTCAAATAAATACCCTTTATAAAAGTCAACAAATTTCCTGTATTTTGCATCAGGACCCCTTTTGCTGACTAATACAGGTCACCTTAAATATGGGTTAGGCACCCTCATAAAAAGATGCTAAATTGCATTTATCTGTTTTCTCTACCAGACCTGAAGGTAGGGATATGTTATTTACTCCTTAAGGATAGAAAGCTTCTTATATATTGGTATTGCCAAGGCCTACTATAGTATTGGAAACACAGAGAACATTTAATAGATAGTGACTTTAAGGCAGGAGTGACTTTATGGAATATAAGGGGATCAGGTTTGAAGGGGAACAAATAAATTATATTATAAATTTTAATACTAAGGTGCTATAGGGTTTTTCAGTTTTTAGTACTCAGCAAGAAACCGGAAATGTGGGACTTGAAACTGAGAAATAAGTCAGGACTAGAGATATTGATTTGGTAATAATTCATAGGATGGATGGTATTAGTTAAATGTTTTTATCTCTTTGTGCAAAGTGAGACTAAAAGAAGGCAAATCAGAAATTTTGCAAACATATAAATTTAGAGAAGCTTAGGAGGCTGAAGAGCTAGCAAAAAAGATATATCATAGTCTTGGTAAATATGCAAAAGGATAAAGGGGAATCAATCCCATATAATTCAAGAGAAAAAAAAGTTTCAAAGTGTAGCAGTTTGGCATTGTTTATGAATTCCAAAAATATATATTGGATTATGTTTGTAAACTGGTCTGTACCTGGGCATCATTAAATTATGATTAGGGCTTTGATTGGGCCATGTCAGTAGGACGTTGAGTTTCTGCCCCCTTCGTGGGCAAGGACTCACAGAGAAAAGTACACAGCAGAGGGTTGGAGTTTTGATGCTGGAGTTTTGAATTGGAGCCTAGGAAGTGAACACACAGGAAAAGAACACAGAGGAGCAGAGCAGCTGAGCCCAGAAAGAATCGAGCCCTAGGAAGAGAGGAACCCAGGAAGCCTGCACTCTTGGTAGATGTCTGCAGCCATCTTGCTCCAATACATGGCAACAGACTTTGGTGAGGAAAGTAACATGCTTTATGGCCGGGTAACTGTAAGCTTCTACCCCAAATAAATGTCCTTTATAAAAGCCAACAGATTTCTGGTATTTTGCATCCACACCCCATTGGCTGACTAATATGCAAGGTGAAATAATGTGTCAGCAGTGTTAAGTATTATAATCACGGTGTCAAATGCTGTTGAGATATGTCAGAAAAATCAAGGATGGAGAAAGTCTATTTTATATTATAATTAGATCCATGTAGACATTTAAAGGAACAGTTTTGGCTCACTTGTAAGGTCAAAATCTTAATACTAGTAGCTGACAACATAGACAATGCAAAAATTATGGAGGTTTGGACAGGAGAAAGGATGAACGATAATTTGTGCGGTTGGCAGGAACAAAGTAAGATTTTGTGTCATAATTGAGACCAATAGTCATATTGAGACCCAGGAAGGAACAAACAATTAACAAATGCAAGATGGTAGAAATATTAAAAAGGGAATGAGTGGTGGAGGATAATCTTAGGAAAAGTAGGATGGCATGGAGTCACTGCAAGTGTAGGAGATTGCAGAGGTTGAGGTGCACCTATTCTCATTACATAGAAGAGATAAAGGACACAGATGGGGATACAGAATCATTTTGAAGTAGAAAGGATAAAAATTAAGGGAATTAATTTCAAATATCTTAAAACTTCTCAGTAAATTATGGCATCAGCTGAAGAGGTAAAAAGATATATAGAACTGGAGTGGGAAGATAAAGACACCTGTCAAACTGGGAGCAGCCACTGTGAAGATATTAAATAGTCAACAATCTAGTAAAAGTAATAAGTGACTTGTAGAGTCAAGATGAGACTTAGCTGATATTGCATAACTCTAGGGACTGAAGCAGAGAATACAGTTAATAGACGGGAATGCTAAATATTTAAGAAGGTGAGGAATTCATAGAGCTTATCAAGGGTGGCACAGAATTAAGCAACCATTTGGACTAGGATGCGTAAAACAATGATGAGTGAATGGATTGAGAAATATGGTGTAGGGATCAAGGGTAAAAATAGGACCAAAGGTTAAAAAAAGGTAAAAGGTAAAAATGTATATTTTTCCAAATCTTTGCTTCTCTAGTGGCCCGTATGAAAGTCTTATCATTAGAGTCTTTATAATTCCCAGACTTTTAGGTTTCATAGGACAATAAAATTTCAAATTTTACTGACATAGATTTGCCAGTTTAAAATTTTAAAAATATATTTTAAACAATTAATGGCAATAAAGAGAACTGCCACATGCTATCACCATAATTTCTTAAAATAAAAAGCATTTTAATATAGAAAAAGCAGGAAGCGTAAAGTCTCAGAATAAAAGTCTTTCACAAGAAATCACATTTCCCAAGAAAGCACTATGCTCTTTAATGTCTGAGGTTAAATTCTTATATCTAAAGAGCTTAGTTCTTAGCCATGTGTTTTTTTTTAATGAGAAAGCAGAACTTGATATATGTATTCTTTGATGAATGTTGATATCTGTATTGTTGATTGATGGAATATCCATACTCTTTGGAAAATGGACTACCAGATGATATTATTTTACATTCCATTATGAATATTAAGATACTATTTGGCTACCTGCACTATAGAAACATCTTCTCTGACTTTTTAAAGCAATATTTGAGAGTACAATAGTGGTGACTCTAAGAGTAGTTAATCTTGAAATCTATTTATAAATATTACTTTAAGACAAAGACCCTAAGTTTGTTGCAAATAAATCTGTGTTAATGTTTTGCAGGCATATCCAAAAATTGCTCTTTCATATTTCTTTCTTTCTCTTTTTGTAGCACACATGGGAAAACATCCAGATCTATTGTCTAGTTCATTAAATTTCCCTTAAGCTGTGATTAATCTGTTGTTCAAACATGTATTAATTAAAAAAAAATTTTTTTTGGTGACCATATTTTCATTTCCATAAGATTTTTGTTTCTTTTTCATATCCTCCCATTCTTTTTACAATAACCTGATTTTTAAAAATCATGGTTTCTATTTTTCCTGTTGTCTCTTTAACCATTTTAAGCATAGCATAGTTTTAAAATAGTCTGTGTCAGATGGTTTCATTGCCTTCAGTTTTTGGAGATGTAATATCTCCTACTGTTTTATCTTCTATGACAACTTCTCATGGAAGATTATTTACTCATGGGGTTTGTAATTTTTTATTTAGAACTTCTCTTCAATAAGGATTTCTCTCTGTTAGAATACTGTTCATTCTAGATTGCTAAACTGATGTTATATATCCTTCAATTTGCTTAGGGCTAGTTTTTAATTTTTAGGCTTGGATATTCCACTGCTGTGCTGGAAGACAGCATAGTATTATGCAGGTTTTTGTTTTAATTTTTAAAGGACACTTTCATTTTTTTCCACTTAGATCATCAGGCTAAATAAAATCCCTTTGTAATCTCACTAGACGAATGGGTGGGGTTATTTTATCCTTCCCTTTTACCATTTAGGAGTTACTCCTTCCATTTTCTGAGCAGTCTGTCCAACATTTCAACACATATATGCCCAAAGCCATGTTCATATTCTTGTATGAACATTTAACCTGCAATCCCTAAAATTGAGGCAATAGCTGATTCTGATAATCCCCTGAACAGCTACGAGTCACTTTACAAATTCTCTTGTTTTACATTTTTTCTTTGTTGTTGACACCAAAGAATTTCTCTTACCTTACTTTAAACTCAGCTTATCTATGTAATTTTATTTTATTTTATTTTATTTGCTTGGGTTACATGTTATTTATTGTTTACTTTTTTAACTGAAGGGGCTGTTTGTTAGTATAGTCTGACAAATTGTAGAAACTGAATGGAAAAAAAGGTAGTATAATTTGCTGTTCAATCAGTTTCTTTATGTATTTGTTAACTTTTTTTTTAGGTTTTTGACACTTAGTTGGACAAAGGAGTTTATTTATAAATTTAGTCAACATATGTAATTGACCTACAAACTTCAGTAGAAAGATAAATTTTAAAACTTCTTTGTCAGCTGATGCTATAAAAGTTATTTTCCCATAATGGTATACTAAATGTAACTGAATCCAACATCATCCTAATTGGCAGAGGTTCAATAAGCTGGAATTGTGTGTCCTTCTGCCACAGCAAGTTTACTCGAAGAGTTATTATAATACAAATTCCACAAGGAAAAGAACTTTAGTATCGTTTCCTATTGGTAGAAGAGAAAAGCTCAACCCGGTTATGAGACTAACCACAACATAATGAAAAGTTACACTAATTAGTTCAGATGATTATTAGTAATAGATGATGCTGGTGTGAAGAACTTGTATATTCTAGAGCTCTTATAAAATACCCCTTTGGTGCCTGCATTATCAGCTAGAGGGTTAGTTGACATGTGGTAGAATGAGGACTTATGCAAGGTATAATGTGGTATAGCATTTTACTATTCTGTAAAAAAAGTGTAGGCTAGAGAGGAGAAACCAATGTCATTACATCTTAGCGGAAAGACTCCTCACCACATGTGAGTGTCACACATTTAATTTTAAAATGTTGACACTACAATATATAAGATAGCTATTATAAATGCGCACAGTATATAGTATGTTCTGTAGCTGCCAGGTTTACCTTTTATACTTTTAACTTTTTTGGAAGTTGTAAATTACACTGTGGTTAAGACTTGCTTCTTCACCCTCGAAAAAACCCACATTCTGTCATAGTGATGTGTGATCAGACTTAACACCAATGGTTTAACACTTCCATCAACTCATAACCAATTTCATCACAAAAGTACATGTTTGTTTATCAATTCTGATACCTTAATAACTGCCCAACAAGTCATTAACTTACAGAAACTTGCGTCAGGAGAAGCAAGAAGTATCACTCATTTGCATATTGGCGGCATCTCTCCTGAGCGTTCACGTCCCTGGGGTCTTTGCACAGTCACTTTTTGCATTTATACTGAGTGGAACATGGAATGAATTAAGTACAAATGGAACATATTATAAAAAACCTATCATATTTTAAAAAGTCACAGATTAAACCAAAGTATTTTACAGAATTTACAACAAAACAACATAACAACTGCCTTCACTTAAGCCTTCCTTACCAGTGTCTGGTGAGCCAACTGGAGGTCTTTGGGCATGATGGTGACTTTCTTAGCATGGATGGTACACAGGTAAGTATCTTCTAATACATCCACCAGGTATACTTTACTAGCCTCCTGAGGTGCACCAATGACCATGCTCTGAAATCTTAAGTCAGTTTTGAACTCCTAGGCTATCTCGCTTTCTAATCTCTGGAAAGGCAGATTCTGGATCAGAAACTTGGTGGATTTCTCCATGAATCTTTCCAAGCACATTGGTTCCTGTCCTGTAACAAAGAGGCATTTTCACCCTGATGGAAGAGAGGGCAGTTTCCAGGCAGTCTTAGGGGCCAGCTGTTTGCTGGGAGAGACAGGACTTAGTGGCGAGAAGAAAGGCCGGAGTGGGGGGGGGAGGGGGGGGCTTCCCCACTTGTGGATTTACTAGGACTCTGTTTGGTCCTGGCTTTTTTTTTTTTCCATATATTAAAAAAATTTCTTTTAAAGATACTTAGATTACACAAATGTTACACAAAAAATATAGGGATTTCCATATGCCCCACTCCCTGCACCTCCCACACCCTCCCACATAAACAACATCTTTCATTAGTGTGGCACATGAGCACGGACCATAGTTCACATTGTAGTTTACACTCTCTCCCACACAATTCCGTAGGTTATGGGAAGATACATAATGGCATATATCTGTCATTGCAATGCCATTAAGGATGATTTCCAAGTCCCGAGAAAGCCCCCGCATTACACCTGTCTTTCCCTGCCTTTGCTCCCAGAGCCTCCAGTGGCCACTGCTTCCACATCAATGCTGTAATTTTTTCCATTGCTAGAATCACAAGTCCATTACACGCACACACTGCTTCTGCTGCCCAGTGGAGAGCTGAAGTGGCCAAGCAAAGCAAAAATGCTCCTTTAATGTTGGACCACATCACTGTGCTCCATTGTTTATTAACTCTTGTCTACTCTCCCTATTCTTGCTTTGTCTTATTTTGTTTTGTCCCAATGCTTAGATGAACTCATAATTTCAGTTGCTGCCCTCAATGAAATCTATGTCTTCATTTAGCCCTTCATTTCTTCTAAACCACCAATTAGTTTCTAATTGGGGTCTCAGCACCTACTGTGCCATTTCTCTTTTACCCTATAATTTAAAATTGTATATATAAAACACTTATAGAGTGTGAAGGCATAAATCCTTTTAGCTGACAGAAGCGCAATTAGTGTTTTATTGAATTTTAGTGTGTCATTGCTAAGTGCTGTTCCTTAGGATAGTGGCCTGGTTTGGTATAAAGAGAAAAAAATGTTCACAATGGAGCCCTAGGATATAAAAGTCCTTTTGTGTGCTTCATTACTAGGTCATTACTTGCCAGTCTCTACAAAATAAACAGGAAGAATTGTTTCCAGGTTCTAAAGTTCAAGAGTTTTTGGACAAACTTAGTAAAGTGGAAACTAAAATACTAAAAAAATAAAGGACCATATCTGAGAAACAAAACTTAGAGAAGAATATTTTCGAACTAACTGAGATAGGATTACTGTTTCTAAAAGCTGAAATTATTTCTACACATTTCCATTCAAAATGCTACAGGAAGCTTCTGCGACTTTACAATTTATGTAACCAAAAGGTGGCAGTGTTCCACTTGGTTTCCTTTGGAAACGTAGTTTCTACAAGTATAATTTTCAGATGTATCCTGTCTCTAATTTACTTTTAAAATAAATATTAAGCAACATTACTATTATCACATGCACCAAAGGATAAGTATGATTAAGAAGGAAATTTGTTTTGACAATAGGAGCATTAAAGGGTTTATTGTATAGAATGCCTTAATATGAATAGCAGAAAAATGAGTCATTTTCAAAGTTAGTGTAGGGATGTTTCACATCGAGGATATTTTATTTGCTGTTAGATTATGTCTTTGGTGTTTTACTCTGCCTTGAGTATTTATTGATGTAGGTTATAACACTATGCAAGCAGTGACATATTTTCAGTTATAACCAGTTAATGAGGGAAACAATATGGCTTTTGTGTTCCTGGCATACAATTTATTTTCATCATGCTTAAAAGTTTCCTTTAAGAAACAAACAAGAAGCATTTATGGCCATTGGTGAGTAAAATGAAAATAGATGCGAATGTATTCTTACGCTATTAGTATTACAATGAAAGCAATAAGATAAATAATTGTAAAAGATTTCAATCCCAAATCCTAAATCTGTTCCAAAATCTCAAATGAAAGCTTACTTGAGGCAAAATTCTCTTTTACAAGTATATACTGGCAAGAACTCACTGAATAGTCAATTATTATAAACAAAATCCAGGTTTCTTAATTAAAATACAAAATATTGGCTCTCCTACTTAGCCTGAAATAAGTTATGTCTTAAGGAGACTGCAATTATGGTGGCGCCTTCTAATGCCACTGATGGTCAGAGCCTGTCAGTGTTTGTATAAAAACCCATTTTTTTAGGACTTTGTAACAGTGCTGTGGATTGTTACTTTCTTAGCTAAAGCTTGGCATAAAAATTCTAAAAAAGAAGTTTAGGGATTTTGTTTTGAGTTTAGTCTGAACACTAAAAGACTTTCATTTTTAATCACATAAATGTGGGGGAAGTAAACTCTTCCATTTATTATGATTGCATTTTTGAACCTGGGAATTTCATCTCTGTCCATCCACTACATATAAGCTATGAATTGACCATATTTGGCAAATAATACTAAATATAAATCAATGAGCCATTTGTTGCTATTTTAATTTTAAAATAACTTTTAAGCAATGCCTTTATGTATTTGAGCGATAGCTATTGGTGACCCCAAATAAGTTTTCTATAACTGATTTTATCAAGACAACTAAAATATGCAGTTATTTTATGGTTATCTATGTTAGTGGCCAAGTGTTTTTAAATGACTTTAATCCTCCCAAGCTCCTTCACCATTTAACCTAAGAAACAATTCTAGTATAGAACAGGTTCCACTAGTTTTAATTTTATCTTTCTTCTATTCCCTTGCCTCCCTATTGAAAGAATGCAAATGACAGTAAAATTGTCTTGGGTTGGTCAGTGGGAAGAAGAAGAAAAAAGTCATGAACTGATTTTTATACTTCAGATGCATGCTATGATTATTTACTTCCATGGAGTATTTCTTAAGGTACTTATATAATATAATGTGAAAAAATGTAACTGCATCTTTTCAGTTTGAGAGCTACTGTTAAAAGTACATATTTCTAAACTCAGATTTGATATAGCTTATCTGATGCACTTGGCTAGTGGTGCTATAAGCTACATTGGTATAAGAAAATGTCTTTTAGAAAGTAAGCATTTTGACCTTTTGTTTATTAAACTGCAGGATGCATTTTGTTGAGCTGTGTTATCAATGTGATAAGCAGTTTAAACAGACCAGTTAAAATCATGACTTATATTTTTTAAACTTTGATATTTTATTAATGAAGTAATAACAGATGTTAATACTTATTAATATTTGTTTAATCATCGCTGTTGTTTAGCAGCAGCAACTCTAAGTAGAAGTTTTTGAAGGTAGTTTCTTTACACATTTCAGATATAATTAATATAAAGGGCTCTCATTTTCCAAGTTTATGAGGAAAATAAAATCACTGTTGAGGACTTTGTATTTAGAAAATTTTAAATTCTGTTTTTAGGATGTAATCACAACCAAATTACAGCAGCCTTTTAGGCATTTTTAAATTTTACATAGAAATCTGCCTAGATACTGTCTATGTACATAGTGTTTTTGGAAGCAGATATAGATATTGGTAGAAAAAGATATAGATATGGAAATAGATATAGTCTACTTGAATGCATCTATAGTCCAACTGGCAAAACCAAATTAAACTTTGTTAATTGATTTAAAAACAAATGTGAACTACATCCTTGAGGGTGTGAGGTGGCATCTCATTGTGGTTTTTAGTTGCATTTCTCTAATGGCTAATGATGTTAAGCATCTCTTCATATGTTTGTTGGCTATTTGTATATCTTCATTGGAGAAATGTCTGTTCGAGTCTTTCGCACACTTTGTAATTGAGTTGTTTGTCTTTTTGTTGTTGCATTGCAAATGTCCTTTATATATTATGGATATTAAGCCTTTATCTGATATGTAGTTTAAAAGTATTTTCTAAATGAAAAAAATTAATTTTGCAATTAAATAAGTGAATATTATGGTACAAAAATTATACTCTTAATAGAATTGTTAAAAAAGAATAAGTCAAACAAATCAGTAAATAATAAGATGATTTTATATGGTATTTAGGGAAGAAGAATTTTCTGACTGAATATTCTTTGGCTTTCCATCCACCTTGATTACTTGTTATGGTTTTGCCATGATTTCAGCCCTGATCCTCTCCTATCATTCCTGAACCATGTCAAAAACTCCGTCTTCCATAAGACTTCCTGACTAACTCAGTCATCTTTTAACTTAGGACGAAAATTGTATAAATTGCTTTATTCTTAACAGAAGCTCCACTAAGGCAGGAATTTTTGCCTGACGTGTTCATTGAACCTTCTCTAGCACCTAGGATAATGCCTGGTACAAGTAGGTGTTTAGTATATATTTTAAAAACAAATGAACCATCATTGTATTGGGCATCTATATGCCAGACACTGTGCTATGCGTGGGAATACAATGATGCATAAGTAGAAATTCCTGTCCTTCATTCTATAGTGAAGTCTAATGTTTCTTCATATTTACTAATTATTATATGCCATGTCCTTTGCTAAGTCTTTTTACATTTATTAACTCA
This sequence comes from Chaetophractus vellerosus, assembly GCA_004027955.1. Classification (NCBI taxonomy): domain Eukaryota; kingdom Metazoa; phylum Chordata; class Mammalia; order Cingulata; family Chlamyphoridae; genus Chaetophractus; species Chaetophractus vellerosus. Next base: position 17,861 of record PVKH010004125.1, read on the forward strand.
TTTAATTCTCATAAAACTCTATGAGGTAGGAACTGTTATTTAGGAAGCTGAGGCAGAGAGTGGTTACACAGTTACTAATTGGTATTGTCAGGATTCAAAGAGCACAGGCTCTTAAATGCTATGTTATCTTGCATCCCCAATAATAACAAAACTTGGAGTGTTTGTTTCTCAAACTGTACTGGTTAAGAGCAATTACAAGATATGTTTTGCAAAACAGTGATCAACTCCTTAAATAAATGGCTCCATAATAAAATTTGTTTGAAAATTGCTGCATGCTCTAATTCCCCTTCACACCACCAGCAGGGAACAGTCTTTGTTTATTCTAAATGTGAACTAGCGTGATAAATGCTTTGGGTAGTTTCTCAGTAAAGACAGTGTTCTGAATAATAAATGTGGCAAATGCTATTGTAGAGCTTACTTTACACATAAGTAAGGATATTCACCTACTGTGTCATTTAAGAATCATAACAATCCTCTAAAATAAATATTATTAATAGCCCATATTTTAAAGATAAGGAAACTACCAAAGAGGTGTTAAGTGACCTTTCCCATGTGTAGCACACTAGGAAGCAGCAGAACCAGTACTTAAATTGGCTCGTCTAATCCAAACCCCAATGTTCTAAATGTGTAAAGTAACGGTTTTCATAGTTGAATTGCAGGCATATTGCCTCTATGCTTTGGATGATTCTTTTTCCCCAGCCCTCAGTACTATGTTGCTTACTTGCATCAAAGTTGACCAAGGTTCAGAAGTTGGCCTACTCCGTTAGCACTAATGGAAAATTTCAGGGTAGATGTACATATTGAATTTTCTTTCTTGTGCAATTGAGAAACAGTTAAGCCTGTTTTCCAGCACTGCCCTGGGATACCATAAGAACAGATTTGAGATATTCTGATAAAACAAGGAGGGGTATCTCCAAAGAGAGAAATGGTGTATGTCTTTGAAGATATTAGGAGATTGTGTATAAAGATAACAGCTTAAAATTTCTGGCTTTCTCTAGCTGTAGACATAACAACCTTCTTTGGGAATGATTACTTTCAAAGTCCTTTCTTCCCATCAAGTGATTACACAGGAACACTGAGACACTGTTTGTCAGGGTGCACCAACCAGTGGACAAGCTTAGGAGAATCTCAATTCTCTTGGCAATTTGCCCATAACTATAAACTATGAAATACTTTGACTTTTATGGAACATTTTCTCATACATTCTCTCATTTCATGAGTTTGACAGCCTGGTGGTTAGATATTTGTTTTTTCCCATTTTACAGATGAGGAGACTTAGATTAAGAGAAGTAACCCCTTCCTCCATTACTCTAGTTGTATGACTTCAAAGAAACTTTCTCAAGATCATTCAGACGGTAAGTTTGAATTTTATATATATACATATATATATAATTCTAGTTTCTCCTCTCTGTAAATCCCATGCCCTTTCCTTGCCAACCACCATGTTCCTCACACATATCTTGAATAAGAGGAAGTGGAAAAACTGTAAACAAGGTAGACTGAAGAATTTTTATGACATTCTCTGAGCACACTTTAAGTGATAAGGAATAGTATCTACTAGAAAGATTCAAGTCTCCAGATAACATTTGTATATTTGCAAAGAAAATACTATACATGTTATGGGCAATGTGCTTATGTGTTTCCCTTGTAGTTATTGGTTTTAAACTTCTTAGTGATTCTCGGTCCAGATATATGGATGATGAAATACTTCAGTTTTGTAGAGGGGCTCATGCCTGTGAATTCTTGAGCTTATAATCATAGAGACAAGTACCACTGAAATCTGTAGATTTAACACAGAAGAATTCTGGAGAAACTGAACTGCTCCAGATTTCTGGAGGAGTAACTTTTGCCACATAGAGAGCTTTTGAAAGGCTTGACCAGTTGTAAATATAGACATTTGTCCCATTCTGCTTAAGGGGTATTATCAGATTGATTTTGAATAATGTGTTTTTCTCACTCATTATGCAAAGAAGCATATTTGAAAATTTATGTAAATGTATATGAGGAATTTCTAGATTACATTAGAATTTGTAGACAATTCGGCTTAACTTTTTACCCCTGAAAATGATTGGAGGATAATATAAATTGATAAGCATTGTGTCTAGGGAATTTTTCTAGAAAGAGAAGTAAAAATCTTGAAAGACGTTTTAGAAGACATAGTGTGGTGAATTGAATTATGGTCCATGAATTATTTAGACATGTTCTGGGCTTTGAATCTCAGTCTTGGGTGTGAACCCATTGTAAATAGGATCTCTTGAAGATAGTGTTGTTAATTAAGGAGAGGCCAAGTTGAATGAGGGTGGACCTTAATCCTGATTGCTGGAGTCTCTTATAAGCAGAAGAAATTCAGAGTCAAAGAAAGCCCCGGAGTGTTGGCAGAAGCCAGAAGTTAAGGGAACCCAGAAGAGAAGGACGAGCATATCTCCATGAGATGGAGGGGAGCAGAGATACAAGCCATGGAACCCCAAGGATCATGCTGGCAGGCAGCATCCGAATATTACAGACGTTGGGGAGAAAGCATCGCCATGCTGACGCTTCCATTTTGGATTTCATCTAGCCTCAAAACTGTAAGCCAATAAATTCCCATTGTTTAAGCAAGTGAGGCACACAGTTTTGAGGGACTATTGTGCATTGGATTATAGCCTCCTATTAAGAGAAACGTATCCGATGTTGGATCATAAAAATATTGAGAGTAATGAAATTAATGCTTTAGACTCAAAGATAATTATCCATTATATTACATGTGGATTGCCATCAGGATATAACTTCAATAGCTATTTAAGCTATTTTCTTATATTTTCTCATTAAAATTCATAGTTGATGCTATGGTGATGATGATGACGATGATGATGATTTTGGCCAGAAATATCAAAAATGTTGTGAACATTTGAAATATGCACCTGAAAACACTGATTTTCTAGAATTGGGTTAATAGGCTACAATATTTGCATCCATTTCCACAGAAGCAGCTCATAAGTAAAGTGCACTTATCCAATGGAAAGAATATCATTATACTGCTGTTTGATGTTATCACTGCCTTGCCAATGAACATGCAGCTATAGAAATCACAGCAGTTCTAGAAAGAAGAAAGATTTGGTGATTAGAAGGGGGGGGGGGTGGTAGGATTAAATCCTTCTCTGTAGGAAGGCAGTAGTGATGAAAGGTGAGAGATAAAGAAAACAGAGTTACACACTTGAAAGAGAGTTCTAGATAAGAGCACTAGGAGGGAGAAGACTTTTAAAAATGGAGATACAGCGATAAAGAGTTTATTGTAAAACTGAAGAACAAAAGATATAAAGAGAATGCAGGGTTTGGTTAAGAAAAAATCTGTAACTTTTAATTATAGAAAAAATCCTGTGAAATGTAGGTGGAAAGGAAATGCAGTGGAAAGGGGAAATTCAGATATACGCATGCACATCTATGGAATACACGCTTTGCACACAGCTCCTAAAGCCATGAAAATGGGAAAATCTCAGAACTGAACATATCCAGCGTGAGCATGAAGGGACCTGTACTATGAGCTCAGATGACAAAATTTTAAGTTGAATTTTAAAGAGTTATATTATGGAGGAGGCCTTATGATTCCCACATTATAATACGAGAAAGAACTACAGATGAGCGCAGAGGGGACTGTGTAATAAGCAGATGCCATTTCGAGGCATCTTAATGACTCTGAGAGACGGTAGCACTTTGTGTATAAGATGTTGCATTTTCAGCTCAGCATTTAAATGCAGATGTTAAAGAAACTTTTCTAGAAACAACTGATTTCACAGTTTGGGAAAATAGGGACTATCTTACTTATTGCCATGGGTAGGTGCTGAGTAAGCAAAATTTAGTGTATAAATAGGTGGAAAAGCATTGTGTATTTATTTAAATAACATTGTATTATATACCATAGAATCTTAGCAGGAATCAGAAAAATCAAAGGCTTTGTCCTAATTTGGAGACTCTATGATGATACTGAAATACACTCATTGTATATGTAGTGGTTTATATGTTGCCAAGACCCTTTGTTATGGGTTCTCAATTCTTGATGCTGGGCCCCTCCAGGTTGAGACTGAATTGGTCTGGGGTGTGGCCCAGCCTTCAATATTTCTTAGGACCTCACCCCAACCCCCATACACCCACATTATCCTTCTAATGTGTGGCCTAGATTGAGAATATTTGTGTTAGAGGTATAGCCTATGCTTACAACTTGAATATTAGTGTTGGTTGTCCATCTTCTCCATATTAGTTCTGTATTCTGGTGCATGATGTTTTAGAAAACAGAGCCCATTTCCTCTCATTGATGGGTCTCAATATTAATGGGTCTGGGGTAACATATATGTAAATTCTTTCTGTTGCTGATGGACAGTTTCTGTGATGTATTTGGACCACTTTGTAGGCTCTAAATTTATCTTAAAGCCTTTGATGAAAGTTCTATGAAATATTGACAGTTTCCTGGAAAAAGAGGTGCTATGGAAAAGTAGGTCCATTTAAATAAAAAGATAAGTAGTATGCTATCAAGACATTCCATTAGGTAAAGTAATTTTATTTTTAATTTAAAATAAATTTTTTATTATGGTAAAATATTCTCAGTTTGACCATGATACGAGTAGTGAAATTTATAGATTTTCTTTTCCACAGAGGATTAGTATTGTTAATGGGAATTATTGGGGCAACCTGGCAGTAGCACCTTCCATTCCACTGTCACACCCTTACAGATGTTGAATTGTAAGTTACTTGGACTTAGAGTCAGCCATCTGCTAAAGTGTGAAGAATGCAGAAGTGTGGAGTTAAAACTTTTACTTTGGTTCTCTGCAACGTGCCTTAAGGAGCTCCCTTTCTCTTGCTCCAGGCGTTCTCAGACCCCACCTCTTCCGAGTGTCTACAGTGTATCTGGTCTCTGTTTATACCTGCTGAGCCCTAGCAGGTGTTGTGTTAATTGCTAATGTTTGTTAAACAAAGGGTGCTTACTCTTAGGGTTTCTTACATGGGGCTATAAAAACAACAGTAACAACACAAATAAGCCATTACAACTCAAAGGAATGACGCATTAAACGCCAGGAGCAGAAACTGTCCTTTGGGGCCAGAGCTCACTAGGGGGTCACCTCATCCCCTTCCCTGTCATTACAGACCAAGGTATTTCGCAACTGTCAGTGTGACTCACTACTGGATGGTTTTCCTGCTGAGTCTTTACAATTGTCTAGCAGGGACAGAAGTTTGTATTTAGATTCATACATGTGGGAAGAGATATAATAAGCACATGCCCTTATAAAAGGCAGCTTTAATTGAAGACTACCTACTAAAAGATAGAGTAATTTGTCAATTAGTGTGCCTAATGAATCCTTTTCACTCGGCTTACTGAAAGCACTGCCCTTAAAAAAAAAAATCCCTGGAATATTGTTCATCTTTGTTAAAAAATCACTTGGTCAACAAATATTAATTGAGCCACTAATATAGACTGTACTTGGCACTAGTGATTCAGTAGTGAACAAAACAGACTCAGCTCCTACCTTCACGCAGCTCACATTCTAGCTCATATGCCAAGAAAACAAGTAGAACTCTCCCTTGATTAATAACCACAGTTAAAAACAATATTCTTTGCTCTTAAATCAATAGAAGTGATAATACCATATCACACTGTGGGAACAAAAACATTGTTTGAATTTTTCTGTTGTATCTAAAACATTTAGGACATATTAGCCACATAGTAGGCATTCCTTTGTCGAATGAATAGATAATTCCAAATCCTGGATTGTTGTGAGTGAGGTCTTTAAACTATAAAGTGCTCTACAAATGAAGGCTTGCTTTCATGGTTAACTATATAACTTTTTCATGGTCAACCTACTTAATTATTTAAAACCTTTCATCAATTTGGATGATGGATAAAACATCCGGCCAAATAATTTAACTGACCAAATGTTCTGGGGTCACTTCATTTGAGTCTATTTGTCAGGTACAATCCTTAGACTGGTATTTCATTAACAACATTTGATTTTTTAATGATTAAAA
>PVKH010004126.1:0-23849 GCA_004027955.1 Chaetophractus vellerosus
TCCCTACAGTAATATCTGGCCTGCAGAGAAGAGCAACCACAGAGCTCTTCAGAGAAGATGGGGTTAGCCTGACAAATTTATTCCTCACACTCCTGGTTAAAGGTGTGTCCTCTGGACATTCCTGGGGTGGGTGGGCAGGACTGAAATGGTAAATCCATTCTAGCATTCCAATCTCTCTAAGCCTTTGAATTCCCTCATCTGCTGTATACCAGGGCAAATTGGCATCTCAACACCACACATGCTAGGCCATCGTTTGGTCCATGTTTCAGTCAGCCACCCAAACAAACTGTTAGAGTCCTTTCTAACCCCTCAAGCTACAGCGTTGAATCCAGAATTTCTGCTTAGTGGGCCCATATCAATAAATTCAGCCTGTTCCAACTTTATATTCCTTCCACCATTATCCCATACCCTTAAAATCCATTCCCACACATACTCCCCTGATTTCTTTCTATATAAGTTAGAAAACTCATGCAGTTCTTTCAGAGTATAATGTACTTCCTCATGGGTCACACTTTGTATTTCACCTTTGGAGGCTTATTGTCATTTTAGTCTAGTAATAGGTCTCCAAGACAAGAGGGGTGGGAGAGGTAGGTAAGGAGAAGGATTGGAGATATCTTTCAGGCTACTGACCCCAGGGCATTCCTTTGCATTTTCTTCTGGTGTGAAACAGGGTTAATCTCTTCAGGCAGGGGTTGAAAGGCAGATTCCTCAGGACTGGGTAGAGGCTGGGCAGTGCATACTGGAATTTGGCTGGTGCCTGCCTCAGAGCTGGAAGGAGGTCTGGACTCCCTGGGGCAGGCTGGAGGCTCAATGATACAAGGTTGACAAGGTGTGGTCTCCACAGGGCAAGCTATCACATGTTTATCTGGTAAAGTCTCAGCAGAATTTAGAGTTCCAATGTCCCCACCAATATTATCATCATCCCATTATGTCTCCATCCCAATCTTCCGGGTTCCACTCCTTTCCAAACAATGCCTTCACTTTAATTGCCGAAACCCTGCAAGTTTGAGATTTTAGTTTCCTCTGTAATTCTGCTACTCGTACAATGAGCGTCTGGGTTTGATTCTCAGATATCTCAAGTCTGTGGCTAAAGGAGACAAGATTTTCTTTCAAGGCACAAGTGGAAACTTTCATATCATTCATGAGGCATTTAAGTTTCAAATTTGAAGACTTTAGCTAATCTCTTTCTTTTGTAACTGTAGCCAGAGTATCTAGGAGGAGCCAGCCAACATGATTATCCTTTTTTACTCCACAAAATTCTGTTAAGGTATTGAAAACACTCTCACCCAGATCCTTGCTTCTTATAAGCATGGAAGTAGGGAATCCAGTGGGGCTATTTTTGCGTATCTCTATTGCCAGCTCACACCATGGACTCTTAGCAACCTCTTCATTATTGGAAAGGGAGTCATTAGTACCTTTGAGTCCAATTAGAGTAGAGAACCACCACAGACATCCCATGTTTAAGACTCTGTTCCTCAAGAACCACTCCCGGTACCAACTGTATTAGTCAGGGTTCTCTTGGGAAACAGAATCAACAGGAGATATCTGTTAATAATATATGATTTTATAAGGGTCTCTCATGGGACTGTGGGGATGCACAGGTCCAGGTTCTGCAGGCAGGCTGCAAGCCACGGGCTCCGATGAAAGACAGATGAAGGGTCCTTGATGCGTTTCTGGGAGAAGTTGGCTGTCCAAAGAGGAGCTGGGAAATTCTCTCTGAATCTTGAAATAACTTCCCCTTTTAAGGAAGTCAACTAATTGGATAAAAGTATCATCCATTCTTGATGTAATCTCCCTGATTGATGCAGATGTAATCAGCCATCCGTGCAGTAAACTCACTGGTGATCAAAGTCCATAAATGCTCTTGCATTACAATTAGCCCAGTGCTTGCTGGACCTAATACCTGGACATGATTACCTGGCCGAGTTGACATATTAGCCTAACCCTCACAACTAGTGAGCTACATCTGCTCCCTCACCAAACATTTTTGACATTAATTCTTACTTTTCTTTGGTTTCCTTATCTTCATTGCTATGCTCTAATATTATATCTAAACCTCAGTGTAATTATACTTGACCAGTTCATGGATTTTGGGATTGCTTCTATTTCTTGCCCAATATGAATAGTTCAGTTAATAATTTTGCACATGTCTCTTAGTACATGTGAGTACATGCTGCTGTTGGGTATAGAAATTGCTTAATGATAAGATATTTAAACCAATATATAATCTCATCAGCAGGGTATGAGAGTTTTAGTGGTCTGTCAATTTTGTTGATCTTTTCAAAGAAACAGCTTTTGATTTCATGGATTTTCTCTATTCTTTTTCTGTTTTCAGTTTCATTGATTTGTGATATGATTTTTATTATTTCTTTTCTTTTGCTTGCTTTAGCCTTAAATTACTACTCTTTCTCTAGTCTCCTAAGGCAGAAGTTTAGATCTAAACTCCTAAGGTTGAATTTAGATCTTTTTTTCTAACATACACATTTATTGCTATTCATTCAGTACTAGAAGTTTCCCCCATTGCATCCCACAATATTTTAAAATGTTCTTTTTTTTTCATTTTTGAAGAAGCTTTAGATTATATAAATGTTACAGTGAAAATATAGGGGATTCACATATACCCCACACCCTCCCCTCCCTATGCTTTTCCCCATTAAGAATATGTTATATTAGTGTGGTACATTTGTTAAAATTGATGAACACATTGAAGCATTGCTGCTAACCATTGTCTATAGTTTACATTATAGTTTACACTTTGCACTGTATAATTTTACAGGCTTTGACAAAATGTATAATGGCCTGTAACCGTCATTGCTATGGCATACAGAACAATTCCAATGTCCCCAAAATGCCCCATGTTACAACTATTCTTCCCTCTCCCTCCCCCCAGAATCTCTCCTGACCACTACCTTTATATCAGTGTTACATATTTTTCCATTACCAGAGTAATGATAAGTCCGCTTTAGTCCATAGTTGCATTTCCCCCTTATGTTTGTTCATTCCTCAATCTTGACAATTTGGGGTATATCCCACAAATTTTGATCTTGTATTTTCATTCTCATTTAGTTTGAAATATTTTAATTGCTCTTGAGACTACTTCTTCAACTGATTTACTATTTAAGTGTTTTGCTTAATTTCCAAATATCTGGAGATTTTTCAGCTATTTTTCTGTAATTGATTTGTTGCTTAGTTCTCATGCTTTGTATGATTTCCATTCATTTAAATCTGTAAAGTATTTAATGACCATGAATGTGGCCTATAGTCTTCTGGGAGAATTGACCCCTTTTATAATTATGCAATGATACTCTTTATCCCTGATAATTTTCCTTATTCTAAATTCTGTGTTGTCTGCAATTAATATAACTAAAAACTTTTCTATTTATAAGATAGGGTATAACTTTCTCCTTCCCATTTCATTTAACTTATCTCAGTCTTTATGTTTAAAGTAGGCTTCTTATAGATAACATACAGTATGATTTTGCTTTTCTTAAAATCTACTTTGATAATCTCTGTCTTTTAATTGGTATGTTCAGAACAATCCCATTTAAAATGCTATTGATGTAGTTGGATGAATATATACCATGCATGTGATTGTTTTCTATTTGTTGCACTTGTTCTTCCTCTATTTTCCCACTCTTTTTCTGCCTTCTCTAGTTTTAATTGAAGATTTTATATAGTTACCATTTCTCTTATCTCATATCAATTATACCGAAATTTAAAAGTTTTGCATGTAGTTGCAATATACTTTACAACTAATCTATATCCACTACCAAATAATACTATATTGCTTTTTAAGTATAGCAAAGGTATCTTATAGTAGATTATTCCAAATTCCTCCCTCTTATACTTATGATATTTCTGTATTCATTTTATTTATCCATATGCTATAATCACGATGTATATTTATTACTAACCAAAGAGTTATCCTTTAGACCAATTAAGAATAAAAACAGAAAATAGTATTTGACATTTTTAAAAATTTGCCAGGCTACTATGACACATAGGGCACTAAGGGTAGACTTTATAACAGGATTTTATTGTCTAACAGTTTCAGGGGCTAGAAGTCCAACATCAGGGTGTCAACAAGGCTATGCTTTCTCCCAGAATGTCTGTAGCATGCTAGTGCTGGCTTTCTGCAATCACTGGGGTTCATTGCATAGCCGCATCCCATCACATAGCAGTATCCTTGGTTTCCTTCTGTGGCATTCTCTGACTTCTCTTTATACAAACTCCAGTAGTATAGATTAAGGCTTACCCTGATTCATTTAGACCAAATCTGAACTAAAAAGAACATCTTCAAAAGGCCCAAATACAGTGTTTTCACATACAGAGTTATGTGGATTAATATTAAGAACATGTCTAAATTGGGGTACATAACTGACTGTCCTGTGGACATTTACATATTCCCTCTTTGATGCTCTTCCTTATTTTGTGTACCTCCAAGTTTCTGACCTATATCGTTTTCTTGTTCTTGAAGAACCTTTCCTTTTTAACATTTTTTTCTTTTTTTTTTAACATGTCTTATAGGCCATGTCTTTTGGTGATGGGTTTCCTCAGTTTTTGGTTGTCTGTGTTTGGCTGAAGAATAATTTTGCTGGATAGAGATTTGTAAGTTGGTGTTTTTTGTTTGTTGTTGTTTCTTTACAACCATTAAAATGTTTCAGTCCACTATCTTCTTGCTTGCAGAGTGTCTGATTTGAAATATGCTTTAAATTTTATCCTTTTCCTTCTGTAGGTAAGGTGTTCCCTGCCCTCCCTTCCATTACTGGATTATTTCAAGATATTCTCTTTATCTTTGGCTCTCTGTAGTTAGAATATGATGTGCATAAATTTATTTTTTTTTTTTAGCTACTTATCCTGCTTGGTCTTCTATGAGCTTCCTAGATCTGTGGTTTGGCATCTGTCATTGGTTTTGGAAAGTTCTCAGTCATTATTACTTCAAATATGTCTTCTTCCAATTATGTGTAAGTTATTCCTTTTGAAATTACCCAAAAGTTTTTGGATTTTTTTTTCTTTTTTGATTTTAAGTTTAGAAGTTTCTATTGAGCTATTTTCAAGCTAATTCCTCCTCAGCCATTTTGAGCATAACGATGAGCCCATTAGATACATTCTTCATTTGTTACATTTGATTTCTAGCATTTCCTTTCGATTCTTTCTTAGTTTCTAACTTTTTGCATACATTACTCTCCTTTTTCTATTAGAGGACTTAACATATTAATCATAGTTATTTTTAATTTCTTTTCTAATCATTACAACATTTTTGTCATACTTTAATCTGGTTTTGATAATTGCTTTGTCTCTTCAGACTACTTTTTCTTGCCTTATAATATTTTTGTGAAAGTTAGTCATGTTGTATTTGGGTAATAGAAATTGTGATAAATAGGTTTTTACTGTAAAGATTTATTTAATCTGTCTATGAGTTAGGCTGTGTTCAATCTTTTCTGTAATTATAAGCAACCAAGGCTTCAAATCCCTCTAGTGTCTTTGCTTTTGTCTCCTCTCTTAATTTTGGTCTCTCCAAGTATTGCTCAGAGAGGTCTATGCTTGTAGCTCTCAGCAAAAGCCCACTGTTAGTATTCAGAAGCCTTATTGGTGTGGTATAAAGGTTGGGTGATGGGAGCATTCTACAATCTTTTGATTAAAATTCAGTCTTTAGTGAGCCAATATCGCACTGCTGTGAATTTCTCATGTTTCTCCATTGCTGTAGCATTTTATCTCCCTGCCACATTCCACCATGCTTGGCTACAACATTCTAAATTGTTTCCTGAATGCCCACACTACTTTTTATCATGTTTTTTTTCCCCCACACCCTTAGATGAAACAGAAAGGCTAGAGAGTTCAGGATTGGTAGAAATGCCTTCCTTTCTCCCATCTGGGATGTGGGCCTTGCAGAATGATTTCCCTGTGGAGTAGATCTTTGTTATGAAGAAAGCCCCTGGTATATTTCACAATGATCACCCTTTCCCTCCCCCTGCCATTGCCAGCAGTGGAATTTACTGGGATGTATTCTGTAGAACCTGGCAATGTGCTTGGAGGAACCCAGGAAAATGTGGAGTCTCTTTCTGACTGCTACCCCCAGGAATTTTTTCATTCTTACTCTAGTTCATATTCTCCTTCCAGCAATTAGTCAAAATTAACACTTAAGTATTCCTACCATTTTGTGACTCCAGTGGTGCTGGGGAAGTAAGACAGGCTTAAGAGCCATCTCCCAGCTCTCACCTACGCCTGCCTTTACCCTCCTGCTTGTTTGTATGCAGGTTTTAGTGTGCTTCGATTCCACAAGAGCCCACCAGCATCCTGGGGGAAAGTTAAATCTCAACCAACCCCAGCTGCTTGCTGGAGCACAAAGTTTGCTTTATGAATATTTTTTGCTAATTGGCAGGGCCCCCTCCCTCTGGGATGAATAAAAACCCAGCACTCAGGCAGCAAAAGTGTCCCTCATCTCCAACATGAAGGCCAGTGTGTGGAGCTACCACCCACTAACAAGCATTTGGCCTCTCTGGGAAACCCGCCATGATGGGATCTCTTCTCCTGCTCTTTTGGACTGGTAGTGATAAGTAAATGATAAGCAGCCATTTACTCAAAGACCCTGTTGTGCCTGAGCCTGTGTTCTTACAACACATGTAAATAAACTTGCTCCACAAATATAATTCGCTCTAGTAGGTAGATGTTGGCTGTTACCTTGAATGTACCTGTTTCTTCAGATTTGGGGGTGGCAATGATCCCTATAATCTTAATTCTCTAGTTGGCAAAAAAAAAAAAAGTCAAGAATTTTATCACACTGCGCTTTTTCTTGTAAGGATGGGAGTAATAGCTTCTAAGTACTTTACATGTCAGAGGTGAAACTAGAAATGCTTAGATGATGTGTTTCTATATATTGTTATACTTAGAGGTTTTTGTCTGTTTTGCTTATTAATTTAAATGGTTTATCTGTCATTCTTTTATTTTAATTTCCTAGATACACAGCTATGTCTTTTATGATTTGTGACAATTTTATTTATCCTTTTCCATTATGCTTATCTTTTATTTCTTCTCTCAGTCCTCCTCTTCCTTTCTGTTCTTTCTTATATAACTGACCAGTGTTTTCAACACAGTGGTGCATAGTAAAGGCATTTGTAGTCATCTTTGTCTGTTAGGATCTCAAAGGGAAACTTCCAATATTTCACTCATATTTATACATATTCTACGGGCCATTCATAAATCTTTTAACATCTAAGGACATTCCTTTCTATTCTTAATATGCCAAATTAAAAAATCATGTATAGATTTGAAATCATATATTCATTTGTTTGTTTTTCCTGCTTGCTTATCATATGTTTTTACTCCTTTATTGTTTTACCTAGGTAAAATGGATTAAGTTTCAAATTTTGCAGTCCTGAAATAAACCCAAATTGAGCATAATATCTTATTCTTTTTATATACATTGATTCAGAATATCGATATTTTGAGTAGGATTTTTGCATCGGTGCTCATGAAAGTGGTTGTTGAGTAATATTACCTTTCTTCACATTGATATGGAGGAGATCATGTTTAGGCAAACCTCATAAAACAAGTTGACTTATGATCCTCTTTTAATATTCAATGCAAAGAGTTTAAGACTAATGTTAGTGAGTCTTAAAATAGTTGGGATGATTGACAAGTGGAGCCTTCCTGACCTGAATTTCTTTACAGATGTATTTTAAGATTCAATTTTAATAGACATAGAACTATTCATATTTTATGATTTTTTGTTGTATATTTAATTCTATATCAGTATTTTAATACATAAAAGATGCCATTATTATTGGCATTATATTAAGTCAAAATTCCTGTAGATGTGCACACTAATTTATATTTTTCATTCTCTTTCTTCTTTCATCCTGAACTTTGAAGCTTATTTCTGAAATTATTTATCTTTTGCCTGAAAAACTCCTTTGAACACTTTCATTACTGCTGATCTTGTAGGATTGAATTCTCTCAACATATTTTTTTTATGGTGGAATGCATCTAATATATGTTTGCTTCTGTTTTATATTTTAAGAAATATTTTGACTGAATTGAAAATTCTAAGTTGGCAGTTATTTTATTTTTATCAATTTGAAGGTATTTTATTGTCTTTTTGTGTTTATTGTATTTATTTTAAAATTAGCTGTAGGGTATTATTTTGCAATTCCCAAACAATGGAAGCAACTGGTGGCCATCAAAGTAGAATAAAATATGGTATAGATATACCATGGAAAATTATTCGGCTATAAAAAGGAAGGAAGTTCTATATCCTGCAACAGCATGTATGAACCTTTAAGACATTGTGTTGAGTGAAATAAGTCAGGCATAAAAGAATAAATATTGTACAATCTCACTGATATCAAATAATTAGAATAAAGAAATTCATAGGGTCAGAAACTAGAATACAGTGGCCGAAGTAGGGGTGGAAAATATGGTGTTAATTCTCAATTGGTACTGAATTTCTGTGGGAGAGATGAAAAAGTATTGGTAATGGATGGTGGTGATGCTAGCACAACATTGTGAATGTAGTTGACAACAATGAATTATATATCTGAAGGTGGTTAAAATGGGAAATTGTAGGTTGTCTATGGGGTACTAAAATAAAAAGTATTTTTTTTAAATCCATAGGACTGTGCTACCCAAAAAGTCAACTCTAATATATACTATGTACTATATGTAGTTAATAATGCAATTGTAATAATGTTTTGATGGCAAGGGAGTAAAGAGTTTATTGAGAAAAAGAAAAGAGATAGCACACAACCCCAGACATTGGTTCATAAGACTCCTGGTTGGGCCTTTTTAAGACCTTTCCTCCTTCCCTTTCTTAATGACAAGGAGGGGCCCCAGCTGTTTTCTGTTCTGATTGATTGCCTTATGATCCCCACCTGTTAGCTTTCAAGGGCCAAATGATGAGGCCTTTTATGTGGAGTTATCCAGGACAAATGAGGAGGTCTGTTTAGAGTTATCCTGGGCTTCCCCTTGAGCCCAGGGTCTCAGCAGGGTCTTTCTGACTTTGACCTTAGCAGCAGCCTTCCCTCAGGGGGTTTCCAGGCAGGATCTCACAGCCATGTTCTCTGCCAGGTTCCAGCTGTGACTGAGTATTCCCTCTTTCTCTATACTAACTTGCCTCAACTTCCCCCTCAGAAAGTTTACACTCCTATTCTTAAAGGGGAGCTGAAGGGTGATGGTCATTCTTCCATAGGTGCTTCCTGCTGGTTAGGGGCAGTAGTCCTTGCCTGATTGGATTTGAAACTTTCTGGCTATTCTTTTGGGGTTGAGGAAGGATGATCTGGCATGCTGGTTGGAACTGGATAAAATCCTCACATAATTAATACCTTGTTCTGGAAGTCACTTATTCTGGAATAAATACACTTAGAATTTTGGAGATACATAGTCCTACTTAAAAGATAAATAAGATGTTGGTAAGCAGCACAAAAAGTGGCCCAGCCTTGACATACTAGACTGAGACTGAGAAAGGCCAGGTGCCTCCCGATGTGCATCTTACTGAAGTTGATGGGCTTGATCTCGTAAGCTTCAAATGTTGTCTAGGACTGTTCCAGAGCAATTTACATAGAAATAGCATTCCTCCTTGAGGAATAGGCAGGGTCCTCCCTGTGCCGGTGTTTAGGACTTTGTGATTTTGCAGTACCACAGTGGCAAGGGAGTCTCTTTGCTGTCTAAGGGCTTCCAAGGTGTGGCTAGTTTCTTCTATCTTGTTGGTTAACTCTAGGGAGAGATTGTAGTAGACCTGCTGGGCTTAGTATAAACTGCTAAACTCAGTTCCCATGACAGTGGCTATGCCTAGGACAGCTACAAGAGGTATGAGGAGAGGCACTGCTCTAGACATAAACTCAAAGACAATATAGGAAACAAGACAACCATATGGCAAGCAAAATAAAGACAGTACTTAAGAGAGTCATTCTTTTACCTTATAGGCACATTCATTAATTACTTAGAAAATGAATTCAGTTTACCAAGACTTTTAACATGTTCAATATCCCTCTGCATATGATTTAGAATAGAACAGATATTATTATATTTATCAGGAATAGAGTTACAGCACTTAATGTTAATCAATACACTAATTAATGCAAAAGCTCCTCTTTAAACTACAATTAATAGATCTAAGCTCCCAGTTTGCAATATGTAATAATATAATAATATGAATAATATTATATAATAATATTTTTTCATCAATTATAACAAAGGTATCATAATAATGCAAAGGGTTAATAATGGGGGTGGTATATGGAAATGATGTATTTTCTGCATGATTTTTCTGTAATCCTCCAACTTCTCTAATAGAAAATTCTTTAAAAAAATGTTACCTATAGAGATTTTTGTTTCTTTTTTTAATGGAAAATAGTGCCTGATTTCTCATCCTTGGCTGCTTTTGAGATTTCTCTTTAAACTTAGTTTTCAGCAGTTTTACTATGATATGTCTAAAAGTGGCTTTCTTTGTATTTATCATTAATGTGGTTGACAGTCTTTTGAGTGTGTGGCTTAATATTTCTCAGTAGTTTTGAAATTTTCTCAGATGTTTTTCTTAATATTTTCCTTTTTTGAACTCTTTCTCATTTCTCCTTTCCTTCTCATACTTTACACTAATTTTTGTTTGTTTCTTCATATCTCATTTGACTCCTATGAACCTATCATTTTTCCAACTTTTGTCTTTTCATATTTCATTATTCAGATATGTTCCTTTGACATATATTCTAGTTCATTAATTATTTCTTCAATTCTGTCTAATTTGTGATTTAACTCACATGTAATTTTTCCATTTGTTTCATATTAGTTTTAATTTATAGTTTCCATGTGAGGTAGGCAGAATTTTAACTGGTGGCTGTGTATAGTATGGGATATCCACTCCCTTGATTCGACTACATTATATAACAAACATGAAATAATTTTTCAGATGTAATTAAGGTCTCAAATCAGTTGGCTTTGAGTTAATTTAATAAATCAGCGATTATCCTGAATGGAACTGATCTAATAATTTGAGGCCTTAACAGTTATTAGGCCATTCTTGAAGAAATAAGGTAGAAGTGAGTCATTCTTTCACTGACCTTGTAGAAGTGACCTCACATATTTTCAAAAGGCTTGTGTGGAAAGTTGATGACTTCAGGCCAGATCTTTGAGTTCTTCTGGGGCTTCTCTCCTTTCAGCTTAGCTGTGGGTGAAACTGGAGTCCTTTCTCTCACATTGCAGGTTCAATATGGTAAGCCTCCCTTTTCCTGTGTCTCTGATTTTATCAGACCCAGCAAGATAGCATAGACTCTACTTGAGTCAGGGCTCACTGATGTAGATCAGTTGAAAGGGTCTCACACCCATAGGAATGGATTAGATCACAAACATAATTTTTCTCTTTTTGGGATTCATAATATAATTTCAAACTGCCACAGTAACTTTGTTCTTTTATGAGTTTACTTAACTATGCTTGTTTTTAAAACACTCTCACCTTCTTGTCATTCTTTCTTAGAATAGAATTAATTCCCAAGGACATATACCTAAAAGCTCTTGTAATTCTTTCAAAATCAATGGTAAGAAGAAAATTAAATGTAACTTCACATCCCTGACTGGACCCTGGAATAAAACAATACATTAGTGAAAAATGAGTGAAATTTGAATAAATTCTGCACTTTAGTTATTAGTGTTGTACTGTTTTTAAGGTACCAGATTTATAAACATCTCCTATGTATTAGTCAGGCAAAGGGATGCTAATGCAAAATACCAGAAATCTTTTGTCTTCCCTAAAGGGTATTCTTTTGGGGTAGAAGTCCACAGTTATCAGACCATAAAGTGTTAAGTTACTTCCCTCACCAAAGTCTGTTGCCACCCATGTGTTGGAGCAAGATGGCTGCTGACATCTGCAAGGGTTCAGGCTTCCTCTTCCTCTTAAGGGTCCATGGTCCCAGCCTCCTCCAATATCACCTGTAGCCTGGGATAAGTCTCATCTCTGTCCTGGGTCTCATTTCTTTCTGGGCTCAGCTGCTCTGCTCTCTCCACAAGGCCAGCTGTCAACTATCAGGCAAACAGCCTTACTCTCTTCCTGGGGCCTCTGCCATGTCTAATGGAGGCTTCTCTCTTTACTCATGTATCTGCTTCTCTGTGTATTTACTTCTTGGGGTCCAGCATTAAACTACTTCCTCTGCCTTGTCTTTTTCTCTGTGAATACCCTCCCACCATGGGTGTGAGGACTCAATGTCCTACTGATGTGGCCCATTCAAAGCCCTAATCATAACTTAATCAAGTAAAAGTGAAACCACTGAAGTTAATATAATCTAATATGCCCAGAGGAACAGACCAGTTTAAAAACATAACATACTAGCATTAGGAGAGGCTGGGTGAAGGGTACATGGACACTTTTTACTAATTTTGCAAATCTTTCTAATTCTAAAATTATTTCAAAATTAAACATTTAAGAAAATGAATTCCAAGGCAACTGTTAAATCTATAATTAAGGGTTCCATTTGACCAGATTACAAATTGGAGCCTCTAAAACAAACATATATAGAACCTGTATTTTCATGTTACTAATGAACTATTCTGATTAATTTAACTCCTTATACTTTCTTAAAGACTCATAATAAGATTGTTAATTAGTTAAATTTATAGTGTTAAATAAAGCATTATCTGTTAAGTTTGAATTACTTTTTCCATCACCAATATAGACTTTTATGAGGTGAAAGCTGGCAATGATCTTTAATTATAACTCATAGTTTTGATGTTCCTGTAAAACAAAATTATAATGACTCCAGTTAAAAGCAATTCAATATTTAATTATAATACCTTAAGTTTTTTGTTTCCTCCAAAATTTTCAGTTTCAGTTTAATTTTTTCAAAGATTTATTTTATTTATTTATTTCTCCCCACCCACCCATTGCAGTGTGTGCTTACTGTATCTTCTCTGTGTCTGTTCATTGTGTGCTTTCCGTATCTGCTTGTCTTCTTTTTTTTTTTTTTTTTTAGGCATCCTCAAGAACTGAACCCAGGGAGGCAGGAGCCTAATTGCTTGAAGTACCTCCTCTCCCTGCTTGTTGTGTCTCTCATTCTGCTTCCTTATTCTGTTTCCTCATTGTGTCTCCTCATTGCATCAGCTTGTTGCATCAGCTCACTGTCTTGCTTGTCTTCTTTAGGAGGCATTGAGAACCAAACTTGGGACCTCCCATGTAGTACGTTGGCACCCAACTGCTTGAGCCACATCCACTTCCCTAGGTTTAATTTTAATTGTTCCCTAGAAAACACAAATAGGTACACTGAAATGATATTTTTGCTTAATAATTGTAATTAATCTTAATTGTGTTTAATATACTTATTTTCCCATTATCTTAAAAATGTGACATGTTCTAACTGATAATCATCTTCTTGGTCATCTCTTTGATAAACCATTGGTCTTCAAAGTTTCATGAACAAATTGAAAATCACTTTATCCTCTCTCAAATAATTATTTATGTTTGATATTAGAAATAAAAACACAATAATTTATTATGGCTAGTAAAATCACTCTGTACAATGCTCCTGGGAAATACCCTCATCAAAATCATTATTTTCTAATTTGGATAAATGAACACTCTTGAACTACAGACACTCTTCAACTTGATCCCTTCTTTCATCAATCATTGTGAAGACTGGTCTAATATATTTTCACTCTATTTCTAACTTCTGTTACTTATTTTATGTGATAATTTTTTTCTATTATGTATCCTTATTGCCTATCAATTTCCTCCACAAAGAGTCAGGATAATTTTACAATCACTCTTTCCTACTATCATTCTACTATTACTACTACTACCACTATGACAATTGATGATAATGATGATGATGTCAACAACTACCATCTACTATCTACTTTACTTATTGGACATCAATTATGTACCATATATTTCCCCATCCTTTTTGTCTGCCTTCTCTGTTTTAATTGATCATTTTATATGACTCCATTTATTCTTCTGCATCAATATGTTAGTCATAATTTATTTTAAAAATATTTTAGTGGTTGCCCTAAAATTTATATTATACATTTACAACTAACCTTAGTCTACCTTCAAGAAACATTATACTGCTTCAAGTGTGGTAAAAGGATCTTCTCAATTGTTTTCCCCTGTCATTTTATGATATTGCTATCATTCATTTTGCTTATCCATATGCTATAATCACTGGTGTTGCTACCATTATTACTAAAAGTTATCTTTTTTATTAATTCAGACTAAGAATACTAAAATATTTTGACATTTAGAAATTCCTTCTTTGATGCTCTTCCTTGTTTTATGTATACTCAACTTTCTGACCCATATCATTGCCTTCCTCCTAGAAGATCTTCTTTTAACATTTTTTCTGTTAACATTCTTCTGCTGGTGGGGTCTCTAAGTTTTCATTTGTCTGAAAAAGGTTTTATTTCTCCTCACTTTGAACAATAATTTTGCTTTATATAGATTTCTGGGTTAGAGTTTTTCTTTTTCTTTTCTAACACTTTAACGATTTGATCCCACTATCTTTTTGCTTGTAGATTTTCTGATGGAAAGTCTTCTTTAGTTATGACTTCTTTCAAAACTTCCTCTTTGTATTTGGCTTATTCGTTTTGAGTATAATATGCTTAGGCATAATAGTTTTTTTTTAATTTTTTATTAACAAAAAATATATATTTTGGCATTTATCTTCCTTGGTGTTCACTGAGCTTTCTGGATCTGTAGTATGGTGTCTACCATTAATTTTGAAAAATAGTGTCTGCCATTATTAGTTCAAATAGTTCTTCTGCTATCCCTGTCTCTTCTTCTGACATTCCAATTATGCATATGTTGTCTTTTTGCAATTGTCCCACAGTCATGGATATTATATTCTGTTTCTTGTTACCTAATAGTTTTTCCTCCTTGTGTTTCATTCTGAGAAGAATCTCTTGGCCTATCTTCAAGCTTACCAATTCTTTCCTTTACTTTGTCAAATCTAATGATGAACCCATCATAGGTATCTTCACTTCTATTACATAGTTTTTAATTCTTAGCATATTTAAAGTTTTTCCTTAGAATTTCCACCTCTGTTTTTATTACCCATCATTTCTGGCACATCTATTTTTTCTAATTACTGACCTTTATATTTTTTGCAAATTTTTTAAAATTTGTTTTATTTATTTGACAACTTGTGAGTCAACAAAACAGTGTCCTTAACATTTTAATCATAATTATTTTATATTTACTCTCTGATCATTCCAACACCTTTATAATTATTTGACTCTGGTTCTGATTTTGCTTTGACTTTTATGCTGTATTTCTTGCTAAGTTGTGTAGCTGCAACTTTTTATTAAATTTCAGACATCTTGTATTGAGTAATAGGAACTGATAGAAATAGCCCTTTATTGTGATTTATGTTAACCAGGCTATGAGTTGTGTTGTCTTTAATGTTTACTGTAGATGTAGGTGCCCTCTTCCTTCTGACCAATTATGCATATCTTTTCCTGATCTCATGCACTGATATCATCTCCAGAGTCACATTGCCGCAGTTGCTTCTCTATTAACAAGAACAAGACAATGTGAAAAACACAAATGGCTATCTAAAAAGATTTCTTATGTCCCATCTCCCCAATTCTATATGGGTACTTCTGGGAAGATAGCTTTGGAGTAGGGAGGCAGAGCTCAACTCTCTCACAAAAACAATGGAGGAAGGGCAAAAAATGATCCAAGTGAGCTGCTTTGGGGATCTGCAGACCAGAAAAGGACTGAACATCCTCCAAGAGGGTGAGGGACAGAGATACAAAAGAAGCCAAAATGAAAACTGTGATTTACTCATTCTGCAGCAGAGAAGGGAACCCATCCCCCACCCTCAAGGCAAACAGCCTGGATAAAACTCACAAGTTACTGCAGCCAGCTGAAAGGGGAACAGATATATTCCTGCCTGGGAAGAGGAATGTCTTCATTTGTCGAGGGGTTGCCAATGCAAAGTTCCAGAAATGGATTGGCTTTTATAAAGGGTATTTATTTATGGTAAAAAATTACAATTTTAAGGCCATGAAAATTCTAACTCATAGCACCATAAGAGGTGCTTTCTCACCCAAAATCAGCTGCCACATGTTGAAGCAAGAGGCTAGTTGATCTCTTCCTGGTCTTTATCTTCCCTCTGGGCTCTGCTGTCTCCTGGAGGTTTACTGAGGGAAACCAAGCATAGGGTTTTTCTCTTTCTGGGCCTAAGAACAATCTTGGCTATTTTTCTCTTTTTCCAAGGTCAGCTATAAGCTATAAGGTATAGCAGGGCTGCTCTCCACTTGAGTTGCTCTCTAGGCCCAGCCTCTAGGGGGCTTTATGCTTAAGCAATCCTCTCTCACACATTGCAAAATCAAATATGATGGGCTAGTTCTTTTTTCTGTCTGTTCATCTGAATCTGGTTATATCAACCCCAGAAAAGAGGTGGGGACTCAACAGGAGTCATGCTTCCCTGACATAAGTCCAATTGAAAATGTTCTTCACACTCACAGCCCACGAACAAAATCTTTCTTTTCCTGGGATTCACAAAATAATTTCAAAGTGCCACAAAGTAGGATGTAGAAAAGAGTGGAAAGCTATTTCTCTTTAGTGGGTTTGGCCAGTAGAGCCCACTTTGAATCTTGGCTCTGGCCAGACCAGAATCACAGGCAAGTGGAGGTTGAAGGAGACACATTCATGATAAGATTCACTAAATAACACCATTTGCTGACTGACCAGAAACTACAAGAAGAAAAAATGTTTTTATGACTCTTTTGTCTGAGACCCCTTAGAGTAGACCTGCGACCATTAGTGAGCCCTTGGTCCTATTTTAATAACTTAAGCTAGGTAATTTTAAAGATTTAGAATAAGTTGAAACAAAAATAAAAGAAGAGTCATGAAACAAATCAACTAGATTATTGAGAGAAAATGATGATCAGAGTAAATTCACCAACCTATTCAGATGCCTAGGCATCACCAAAATATTACAAACCATACTATAAAGCAGGATGATATTGCCCCTCCAAAGGACCAAATCCTGATGAGACACAGGATTTAAGACAAATAATTGATGATAATCACACACATTTCCCAAATCAATTCAAGGAGTTGAAGAAAAATATGACTAAATTGAGAAAAGATATTAAGAAGGCACTGGGCGAGCATGAAGAATAATTTGAAAGCCTGGAAAGAAAGGTAACAGAGCATATAGGAATGAAAGACACAGTGGATACGATTAAAATACATTAGAGGCATATAATAGCATATTTGAATTGATGGAAAATAGAATTAGTGAATTTGAGGACTGAGCATCTGAACTTGAAAAGACAGGAGAAGAGAAAGAATAAAGAACAGAAAAATGGAAAAAGGCCTCAGGGAACTGAATGACAGTGTGAAACACACAAACATACACATTATGGGTGACCCAGAGGGAGAAGAGAATGGAAAAGGAGAAGAAAGAATATTGGAGTAAATTATGACCAAATAATTTCCAAGCTTCCCAATCCTTATGAAATATATAGATATTAATATCCAAGAAGGACAACACCTTCTTAAGTGCCAATCTCTCATCAGAAAGCATGGAGGTGAGAAGAAAGTGGTATGAAGTATTTAAGGTACTGAAAGAGGAAAAACTGCCATCCAAAAATTGTTTATCTGGCAAAACTGTCCTTCAAAATGAGGGTGAGTTTAGTCTTCACAGAAAAAGGAAACTGAAAGAGTATATGTTTTAGTTTGCCAAAGGGCTGCTGATGCAAAGTATCAAAACTGTGTTGGCTTTCATAAGGAGGATTTATTTGGGTTAAAAGCTTAGTATTCCAAGGTTGTGAAAAGTCCAAATCAGGGTACTATAAAGAGATGCTTTCTCACCAAAGTCAACTACTGTTGATTCTGATGTTGTTGCCACTTGGTGCAGCAAGATGGCAGCTGATCTCTGCTGAGTTCTCAAACTTCTCTTCTGGGCTCACTGTCTAATCTTGAGCTGCTCTTTATGCCCAGCCTCTTTGAGTTGCTTGGGGGATTCTGTTTTCCTGCAGTGTTCTCTCTCACATAGCATACTCAAATACGCTGGCCCCTTTTTTCCTCTGTCTGGCTGAATGAGCCTCTTTCTGTGTTTCCATTTGTATCAGACCCATAAAAGAGGCAGAGACTCAACCTGAGTCATGCCTCACTGACACAGTCCAATCAAAAGCCCTAAAGAGATCTTATCAAGCTATTTAATCAAAGTCCCCTCAACTGAATGCAAAAGGGATTTATACCCAGAGGAATAGATTAATTTGCTAACATACTATTTCTCTTTTTGAGATTCATAAAATAATTAATTTCAAAATGCCACAGTATGTTACCAAAAGAACAGATTTACAGGAGATACTAAAGGGAGTACTACAGCCTGAAAGAAAAATCAGTAGGGAAAGACTTGGAGACGAGTGTAGAAATGATGATTATTAGGAAGGGTAACTTAAACATAAAAAAGACAGACAATAGTGAGATATGACAGCAGGAAGCCAAAGGATAAAATGGCTGAAGTAAGTAATATCTTTACAATGATAATAATGAAAGTTAATGGATTGAATTCCACAATCAAAAGATATAGACTGACAGAGTGGGGGAAAAATCAGCCATCTATATGCTGTCTACAAAAGACTCACCTTAGAGGTAAGAATAAAATCAGGTTGATAGTGAAAGATAAGGAAAAGACATTCCACACAAATAGTAACCAAAAAAAGATCTGGAGTTGCAATACTAATATCAGACAAAATAGATTTTAAATGCAAAATTGTTACAAGAGATGAAGAAGTTCATTATATATTAATAAAAGGGGGCAATTCACCAAGAAGAAATAAAACCTAACCTGGGAGCCCCAAAATACAGGAGTTACACATTGGCAAAACTGAAAAGAGTAATAGACATCTTTAAAATAATAATTGGAGACTTCAATACATCACTCTCAAGCAGTGGAAAGAATGTCTGGACATAGGATAAATAAGGAAACAAAGAACTTCAATAATACGATAAATGATCTATACCTAACAAACATTAGTAAACATTACACCCCAAAACAGCAGGACACACATTCTTTTCAAGTGCTCATGGTTCTTTCTGCCAGATAGATCATATGTTAGTTCACAAGACAGGCCTAAATAAATTTAAAAAGATTGAAATTATACAAAGCACTTTCTCTGATCATAATGGAATTAAGCTGGCTATCAATAGCAGATGGAAAAATAGGGTAATTTAAAAATAAATGGAGATTAAACAGCACACTCTTAAATAATCCATGGGTCAAAGAAGAAATTGCAAGATATATCAGTAGTTATCTTGAGAAAAATGAAAATGAGAACAGAACATATCAAAACTTACTGAATACAGCAAAGGCAGTGCTGAGAGGGAAATTTATAGCATTCAATGCTTACATTAATAGAGAAGAAAGAGCCAAAATTGAAGACCTAACTTCACAAACAGAAAAAATAGAAAAAGACCACTAAACTAATCCCAAACCAAGCTGAAAGAAAGAAATAATAAAGATCAGAACAGAAAAAAATGAAACTGAGAACAAAAAACCATGAGAGAATCAACAAAATAATCAACCAAAAGTTGATTGAGAAGATCAATAAAATCTACAAAACCTAATCATGCCCAGATTAACAGATCAATTTACAAGCATGATTCAGTTTATATTTTTGGAATTCATAATTACTGTTAAAGAAAATATGAAAGAATATGCAAACAAGTAAAATCAGAAATGAGAAGGGGCATTACCACTTACCCTGCAGAAATAAGAGATATCAAAGGAGGATACCATGAATAACTGTATGACAACAAACTAGACAATATAAACAAAATGGACAAATTCCTAATGTATTAGTCAGCCAAAGGGGTGCCTTCGTAATATAGCAATAATTGGTTGGTTTTTATAAAGGGTATTTATTTGGGGTAGATGCTTACAGTTACCAGGCCACAAAGCATAAGTTCTTCCCTCACCAAAGTCATTGGCATGTATTGGAACAAGACAGCTGCCGACGTTTGCCAGTGTTCAGGTATCTTGGTTTCCCAGGACTGCGTTTCTCTCTGGGCTTAGTTCCTCTGTTTCCTCCACAAGGTCAGCTGTAGACTATCAGGCGAACGGCTCACTTTTCTACTCCTGAGGCGTTCTCTCCAACATCAAAACTGATTCCCAAAAACGGCTTCTCAAATCTGCTTCTGGCCTTGCCTTTTGTACTTGAGACCACACCCACCAAGGGGCAGGGCTCAATGCCCTACTGACATGGCCCAGTTAACGCCCTAATCATAACCTAATCATGCCCAGATTAACAGACCAGTTTACAAGCATGATTCAATTTATATTTTTGGAATTCATAATTACATCAAACTGCCAAACCATTACATCTAGAAACACACAACCAACACTGACCCTAGAAGAAACAGAAGACCTTAAGAAACAAATCACTCATAAAGAGATTGAATCAGTCACCAAAAATGTCCCAAAAATGAAAAACTCAGTACCAGATAGCTTCACAGGTGAATTCTACTAATCAGTCAAAGATGATCTAATATCAACCTTGCTCAAGATCTTCCAAAAATTGAATAAGAAGGAACACTAACAAATCATTCTATTAAGCCAACATCACCCTAATACCAAAACCAGATAAAGGTACAGTGAAAAATAAAATTACCGACCAATTTCTTTAATTAATATACATACAAATATCCTCACCAAAATATTTGCAAACCAAACCTAAGACCACAATAAAAGAATTATACATGATCAAGTGGATTGTATTCCAGGTATGGAAGGGTGGTTCAACATAAGAAAATGAATTACTGTAATAAATAAATCTCATTAATAAATTGAAGAAGAAAAACCACATAATCCTCTTGAATGATGCAGAAAAGGATTTTGACAACATACAGTATTCCTTCTCAATAAAAACACTCCAAAAGGTAGAAATAGAAGGAAGATTTCTCAATATGAACAACCCACAGTTAGCATTGTACTCAAGGGTGAAATACTGAAAGGCTTTCTGCTGAAATTGGGAAAAATAAAAGGATGCCCGCTCTCACCACTTTTATTCAATCTTGTGCTCGATGTTCTATTAGAACAAGAGGCAAAATAAAGAAATAAAAGCCACCCAAATAGGAAAAGAAGAAGTAAAACTTTCACTATTCACTAATGATACAATCTTATATCTAGAAAATCAAGAAAAATGTGCCACAAAGCTACTAGAACTAACATACAAGTTCAGCAATGTGGTAGGATGCAAGATTAATACTAAAAAATCAGTGGCATTTCTATACAATACTGATGAGCAATCTGAGGAGAAAGTCAGAGAAAAAAATTGCCTTTATAGTAGCAAATTAAATAATCAAATATTTAGGAATGAACTTAACCAAGGACATAAGGGAATTATATTCAGAAAACTATAAGACATTGCTAAAAAAAACTGAATTGTCCCATAGTTCACCATATTCTTAATACTTTATAAAAGAAGAACATTCTTATATTTATATTATCAACCACACTCTTCATCCACCACCGAAATCACTTGTTATCTATTCCCTAGATTATTATTTAGCTTCCTTTTATTGATGTTTATTTCCACACTACCTTTTCATACACAATCACATTTATACATGAACAAACATAAGCAATAAGTATATAGTAAACATTTTGAATTTACAAAACAAACATGCATATCATCACACAGGGCTCCCCTATATCATCCCACCACTAGCAGGGCTATGAAACTATTGTTACAAAACTATTGTTACAAAATATGAAAAAGCATCATCAAAATATACTCCAATGATAGACTATATCTTATAGTTGGTGTATTTTCTCCCAGCCCACCTAATTATTAACACCCTGTATTATAATTACATATTTGTTATAGTTCATGAGAGAACATCCTCATATTTTTTCTGTTAACCAATCTTGCATCACTGGATTGCTGGTGTTACAGAGTACCATGCTTTGGACAATCCACTCAACATGTATATTCAGTGGCCCTCATTTTCATCGCAGAGTTGTGCTGTCATCACCTCAACTCAGAACACTGTTCATAGTAAAGATGGATAACTTTTGAATGAATGAGGAGAGGAATAAATAAATGATAATACATATTCCAATGGCTTTTGGAATTTTATCAAAACTGATTCTGAAACTATACTGGTAACAATTCGATCAGGTATTCCCTTTCCAGAAAAGTTAGATATATTTATTTCACCACCTATGGCAGTGTTAGAATTATAATTTAAACTTCAGATCATCAAGTTCTAGATAATATCATACTAAACCATACCTTCATTCAAATTTTCTTCTAAAGGACTTTCTCTGAGAAAATGGCACGCAACCCCATTTAATCTAAAAATTGATATGAAGAAGTCATTGTTATTACTTGAATCCATACCTGAGATTTTAGGACAGAAAAGATATCTGAGTTGAACATGGCCATCCATTGAGTTACTGCATTCAAAACATGCAATGTATTTTTCCAGGTAACACTGAGAAGGAGTTCAGAAATTATGTTCTCACTGTTGAAAAAATAGAACATTTCCCTTGATTGGCAGTAGAATTTTAACCACATGCAAATTTGCTCTTTCTCTTATTTCTAATTTCTACTATCGCAGGATAACATGACTATTCCACTTTAGCTCATACATGCAAGAAGCCTCCAGAAAGCTGATACTGGTTTTCATGTCTTTCATATCTATTCATTACCTGTTGGCTATATTTCTATTGGCAAAAATCCCTAGGCGTTCAACAAATAAATAAAAAAGATACATTCCACTAATAGCCATGAATACTGGCTTAGGGGAGAAATTCTTTTACATCCTAAGCCTAGAGATATAATAAAGAAAGAAAGAAACCTTTAATATTAATATTACTGAGGCACTGAAAAGTCCAGATTATTTGGAAAACATTTCAAGAGAAAAGGAAGGAGAATTGCCTAGGTCAAGTATTTGTTCTGAATTATATATATGACTGAAGTTAAAAGAACCACATCCTTCTTACTAGACTAGGAAAGATGTTCATCCTGATTTTAAGAAAGTAATCATGGAAAGTTTTACAATGACCAAGGTTAATGCTTCAGATAAATATATGCTAAGCAAAGAGGATCCTGAATTGGTTCCACATGTAATATCTAAAGAGAACATACGTTCTCTAAATTCTAAAGAGAATTTAGGAGCTAAATTTGCTGGCATCACAACAAAGGAAGTATTTGTTCATTGGATCGATAATTGAAAAGACAATGAAGTGAGGAAAAAAGCAGAAAATAACACATGGAATAGGAGGAAACCAACAGTAAGAAGAGGAGGAAAAGGAGGATGAAGAAGGACTATATATATATAATGAGAAATTTGGTCCAACTTCATAAAACTGGCACAGAAACATTTTTTAAATAATTTGTTGAGTATTCTCATTTACAAATTGCTTGCATTATTGGAATATAAATGTGCCTATTTTCACAGAATAGTCTTATTTTGCATTTAAAACTTTGAAAGCATTTAATAGAAACAATTGAATTTAAACTAAAATTAAAACCAAAATGAAACAAAACATCACAACCTGTCTTGCTTACTTCCTTACAAATTCGCTGGCATGCATATTCTTCCAAATGAGGAAGTGACCCACTAATTTGATAGCACTGGCATATACAAATGTTCAATTCCTTGGATGTATGTGCAAAGGCATGGTGGAAGGGAAGGAAGACATGAAGCAGAATGGAACATATTATCTATTTACTGTATTAGGGATTTCCAGAGAAACAGAACTAATATATAAGTAAATATTATGGGATTTATTGTAGAGATTGGCTCATGTGGCTGTGGGGACAGATAAGTCCAAATTCTGCTGAACAGACCATAAGCCACTTACTCCAATGAAGGTTTTCTTTTTTTTTTTTTTTTTTTTTTTTTT